>PVJC01000001.1:0-169863 GCA_004026665.1 Murina feae
CCACCCACACACACAGCACCCGCCACCTGGCCCATCGGCTCCGCCCACCCACACAGCACCCGGCACCCCGCCCTTCGGCTCCGCTCTCCCACACACAGCACCCGCTACCCAGCCTCCATCTTGGCTGGGCTAATTTGCATACAGCCACTCTGATTGGCTGGTGGGCGTGGCTTACCCCATCCCGAAGAAACGGTTAATTTTACTATTTCACTTTTATTAGTTTAGATACTTTATTATATAGATTAAGTAGAATATATATATGAAACTACCTAATTTTCTCATTCCTCCTCAATCTCTGGCAAATAATATGTTCTCCATCCCTATAATTTTGTAATTTAAAAATATGAGTGAATTCATATAGTATGTAACTGTACACACACACACAAGAGTGTTTATAGCAGCTTTATTTGTAATACCCCCCATACTATAAACAATCCAGTTCCTTCAACAGGGGAATGGTTAAAAAACTGGGGTATTCCCATGCCATGGAATACTATTCAGCAAAAAAGGAAAAAACTATTAACACATATAATAACTTGGATGGATCTCAGTGTCATTATGCTAAGTGAAAAAGCCAATCTCAAAGGATCACTGTTATGGCATGAATTGTGGTCCCCCTCAAATTCATGTCATAGTCCCAAATCCTAGTACCTCAGAAGGTAACCATATTTGGAAATAATCTTTAAAGATATGATTAAGTTAAAATGAGGCCATTAAGGTGGAGCTCTAATCAGATGTTACTGATGTCCTTACAGGAATTGGAAGGGAGATCTGGGATGTGTGTGCACAGAGGGATAACCAGATGAGGACACAGGGGGGAGAGCAGTCTCGGGAAGAACCAGACCTGCCAACACTTCCATCTCAGACTTCCAGCCTCCAGAACCGTGAGTCAGTATGTTTCTGTTGTTGCAGCTACCCAGTCTCTGCTGTTTTGTTATGACATCCCTAGCAAACAAATACAGTTACACGCTATATAATTCCACTCACATAATATCTTTGAAATAACAAAATTATAGAGATGGAGAAAACATTAGTGGTTGCCAGGCATTAAGGTGGGCCAAAGGAATGAGATGGTTGTGCCTACAAAGGGAAAACATGAGAGATCCTTGCAATGGAATTTTTCTGTGTATTTTCTGTGTATGGACTGTGGTCACATCCATCTACATACGTAACAAAATACGGATGCCACATGCATACACACAGCGGGAGTGCATGTAACACTGAAGAACTTGAACAAGGTAAGTGAATTCTATCAATGTCAGTTTCCTGGTTGTGCTTTTGTGCTGTGCTTACGCAGGATGTTAACGCTGTGGGAAACTGTCAAGGGTCTGTACAGTCTCAGCGAGTTATTTCTTACCACTGTGTCTCAGTACACAATTAGCTCAACATAAATAGTCACAAAGGATAGAAATATGCTGAAGCCCTGCATCATGTTATTTTCCTGTAGAGATTATTTGAATTTATTTCTTTTTTAAAAATATATTTTATTGCTTTTTTACAGAGAGGAAGGGAGAAGGATAGAGAGTTAGAAACATCGATGAGAGAGAAACATCGACCAGCTGCCTCCTGCGCACTCCCCACTGGGTATGTGCCCACAACCAAGGTACATGTCCTTGACCGGAATCGAACCTAGGACCCTTGAGTCCGTAGGCCGACGCTCTATCCACCGAGCCAAACCAGTCAGGGCTGAATTTATTTCTGTGTACTTTTTGTGTATCAACTGTGGTCACATCCATCTACACATGTAACAAAATAGTGGTGAACTAACACACATGCATACACACACCAGGAGTGCGTGTAAAACTGCAGAACTCTGAACAAGGTAAGTGGATTCTATCAACGTCAGTTTCCTGATTGTGATTCTGTGCTCTGATTGTGCAGGATGTTATAAGGGGAAAATGTGTGAAGGGTCTGCATCGTGTCACTGAGTTATTTCTCACCACTGCATCACAGCACACAATTAGCTAAAATAAGTTAAAAAGGATGGAAATATGCTGAAGCCTTGCATTATGTTATTTTCCTCTAGAAATGATTTGAATTTATTTCTGGCAAGTGCCCTAGGATCACTCAATCAATGATTGCCTTGATTCGATTTCAGGGATTGATATGAACCCAGGTGGAGATCCGGTCCATGTGAAGTCTCTTTTATTCCCAGCTTCCCCTTCCTAGGGTATAGGCCCTTGTTGTTATAATCAAGTGGTTGGTAAACAGCCCACTGCCTGGTTTTGTCAGGAAGTTTGGTTGGGACACAGGGAGACCCATTTAAGAATTGTGTACAGTTAGTTTGATGGAACAACAGCGAAGTTCAATATGGTCTACAAAAGGCAAAACATATTGGTTTGCCAGCCCGTTACAGAGAAAGTTTACCTCTTCTTATTCTAATCCAAAGCTTGAAGATTTTGAAAACCTATAATCCAATTTTTATTCCCCTCAACCCATGAGGCTGTTAAATGTATTTCTTAACTTCTCCATGTCTTTCTTCTGAATTCAGCCAAAGAACCTTGGAGGAAAGAGGCCTCAAATGGAAATCTTACCTCCCTGAATTGACATTTTTTTCTTAGTTCTTTTTTTTTCTTTTTGGTAGTTTTTTATAGCCCTGTTATCAATCTAGTGTCTTTTTAGCAGGCTCTATTTCCTGTGATTCTATTGATCCCAGCAAGAGGGTTGGTCTGCTTAGCTTTGTCTGCCATTATCAGAATCAAAAGTCACTCATTCCCCCAAGGACAGTTCTCAGAGCACCTGATCAAAGCGAAACTCCTCTGTCAACCATACAAGCATGACTTGTCAAGCTTAGTATTTAGGTCACACCCATCTGAGACATCCAAATTGTGAGTGTCACCATTTCCTTGGGGATGAATGATGAATTCCTAGGGAATGTGTGACACTGACGGGCCATGTGAATAATCTGAGCATCAGTAAGCCAGAAACAGCCATCGGAATATCCATTATCTACAGGCATCATAGAGTCACCAGAAAGCACAGGGTCAGGGAGCTTCTGCTTTGGAGGTTATTAAAGAGGAAAGTTAAAAAGGCTGTGAGAGGGGTGGCTTTGATAAGCTTCAAAGAGGCACTTGAAAGAAACGGGAAGCATGAGGAGTGGGTGGGTGAGTAGAGGTTTCGTGGTCATGAAGAGAAGCAGTCAGAAATTCAGGAATATGGAACTCCAGCAGAGAAACATGAGTAAAAGTATTCAATTGGATGCAAAGAGTTTGTTTGCTATATGTATGATCTTTTCCTTCCATTGACTTGTGGTCAAACACTGGCCCCTTTGTAAGGGCACCTCTAGATGTTTTGCACTATTTTAGTGCAATCTTTCATGTCAGAATGTGTTGCCATGAGAACCTGAATTCAGACAGACTTTTTTTTTTATTTTTTACAATGAGATGAAAGCCTTTTTCATTCAGGACATGTGATGAAGCCCTCAGAATCCCTGTACTGTGAAGTACCAATCCACAATTTATTTATAGTTTGATAATAGCAGCAAAGATATTACAGAAATACAGAGACTAGAAAGAACATTATTGTTATTAATTAGAAATGGGATGGCATATACTATACTCTATGTTGCTATCTATTCACTTGTACCTTGAAAACTTTTCTAAATGGCCAAATTGTTTAGAAATAATGGAGAATTCTAATCATAGCCTCTAATTCTTAGAACGTGATCTTGTATTTTTATCTAGACTTAGAATGTCACCTTTAAAAAATGAATCAGTGGTGAACTGTAGTACTGACTGTCCTTCATTCATGTCCCACTGAGTCAGGGTCTACAGGTGGGCATCCAAACCAGCTTGGTCACCACTAGCCCACATGGCACTTTGGAGAGAATTGGAAATAATGCTATCTCTTTTGGGGATAAAACAGTTGTATTAACGTGCAGCTTGGGTGAGTGGACAGTGGATGTGTCTGAATTAGAAAAAGGAGCTGTGGAGTGATGCTTGGGAAGGGGAGAATGAGCTAGATTTCAGCTGCTACTCAAGGTCTTGGTCAGATATCCTTGTGAAGTGAATTAAGTCTGTAATGTCCCTGAAAGCAACCTTGTATAAAGTTTAGGACTTGTGGATGTCATTTACCTTTGTGCTTATAAAGCCTCGTTTTGAGATTCAATTATGGGCTAGAAGATTACATTTCAGAAGAATTCATGATTTCCACTATAAACATGGAGTTTTAAACATGAGTTTTAAGATGCTAGTGTATGGGAATCTATAATATACTCACTATTTTTATCACTCTGGTAATAGCTAATGTTTATTTGCAATATTCTCTCATGACAGAGCAGAAAGAACATATGCAGGAACACTCCAGGCAAAGTATGACAACTTAACAGAAATCTATCTCTCTTAGTTGAAATAGTCTGAACAAAAGACCTTCCCCATACATAATGTTTTCAGTAATTGTTGAAGCATTAGTGAATGACTGGATGGGTGGGTGGGTGGGTGGATGGATGGATGAATGAATGAATGAATGAATGAATGAATGAATAACAAACAGGACAACTACCTCTGCCACAAAGCTATCAAATAACTCACTGTCTTTGGCAGAATTGCAGAAATCAGAATTGTTTTTAAGTCAGAAATATGGATTTGAATTCTGTAACCACAATATGTGAACTAGATGACCTAGGGGAAGTTGATTGATTAATCTTGCTGAGGTTTAGTTTCTTTACCTATGAAATGGTTGTATTTGAGTGTCTGGCAATGTCTGCTGTGGGCCCTACAACACTTGTAGGGAGTGACCATCTCTCACAAAGTTTGGAGGAATTTGGGAGGATTCATTCTCACTGTTATGCTCCACCTACTATGATAATGAAAAATAAAAAAAGACCCACAAATACCTCAGCAGAATGGTGAACTCTGGTTACCATTCATAAAGGGACATTTTATCAAAATGAGCAGTTATTTACTGATAACTATTCCTACACTCTCCACAGATTTATACTTTCGAGCTGAGACAAATGTCTTGTAAGTACCTGGATCAACTACCCTAAGGCTGACCTTTTTAGCTCAGTGAGGATTCAGGGGCAGCCGTGAACCTAATCTTTTTATTTATTTTTTTCATTACAATCATAAAACCTTTTCAAATAGACTTCTTTCACAGGCTTTGGACTACACAGCTATTCCTACAAAAACATATGTTATCATGATGTGAAGTATTCTCTAATATGACTAAACTTACATCTTATACCCCTTGTGTCTCTCTTTCTCTCTTACACACACACACACATGTGCACGTGTGGTAAACTCTGCAGCCACCTCCTTTAAGGGCTGGTTTTATTTACAGAATTATACCCTCTTCCACAATGTTTTTTCCTCTTCATCAAATAGCTGGATACAAAAAAAGTGACAGGAATTTGACAGCATCTAGAAAAGAACAAGTGACATCAATTCATGAAACACATTTGTACTGTACAAAGATCAAACTGGCAAGTGTTCAGTTAATGCATTCAGATTAGCCTAATTCTGCCTTCTCTGCAGTGCGCATATTAGAACAAACAAAATGGCAATGTAGTTGAATTAAATTTGTTGTGGTTTACCCTGAGAAGGCCAAGGAAAGTATTGCTTTTAAGGATGTTTTCTGTCAGGTTGATGCAATCATAGTTATTTTTATGGCACTGTTGAAATTATGTATATATGTTAGTGTGAGTGTTTATGTATATATATATGTAAATTATATGCACAGACATATTCATTCTAGTTCTCTTTTCTCTATTACTTCTTTCTGTCTTGTCTCCGAATCTGTTTCTCCATTTTCTCTGTTTACTTCTCACTACACATACACACACACACACACACACACACACACGTAAACAAATCATGAATGACAAAAACCGATTAGCGTGAGGTTGTCATATAATTCACTGTTTTCCACATCCAGCTACAATATTGTTACCATACTTACATAAGAGAACAATGAGGTTCAAAAAGAGTATCCATGATAACTTCAGATGTGTTGATCATAGCACCCCCTGTATTCCATTTTATGTGCTATGGAAGAAACAGAAAATAGTAAGAATTCTTTACTCTCAGCACTGAGGACAAGATATTAGACTATCATACATCTGAGGGATATGAGGGGGAAATGGAAATACTATAGCTTCTCTTGATTAGGAGGATGGTGGAAGTAATCCTTAGTTGGCCTTATAAAGAGGAATGAAGTTGAAACATCATGTATTTTCTTTTCATTTTTGCCTTGCCTATAACTCACGGTCTGCCTTTTATTCACCTTCAGAAGCAATAATCCCAGTGACAAAATTCTCCCCTCTTTGATCTGTCCTGACAAATCATTTTGGGATTTCTAAGACAGAGAAGATGATACGGATGAGAGAAAAGTCGGGTCTTAAAGCTTCATTAGATTTTTATCGCCAAGACAGAAACCATTAAAACTATCCTGCCTGTCTATCTTTTTCAAGTTCTTAAATAGACTTTAATATCTTCTTTGGACAAACTCATCTCAGAAAAATCTAGTACCAGTACAGGAGGAAGAGGGGAGGAGGAAGAGAAGGGAAGAAAAAGAGAGGAGAGAAAAATTGGGGAAGAAAGGAAGAAGGAGAATATAAGAAACACCATTTTTATACTTGAAGAACTTATTTTTAGAAGATGCTCGGGTTAATTTTTCTGCTATAATGTGCCATCTGGGAATTATTATCCATTTTAACAAAAGGAACTAGAAGGCATATTAATACTACAAAAATGTGAACTGAGCCTTGCCTTAGTTGGTTGGAGTGTCATATTGTACACCAAAAGGTTGTGGGTTTGATTCCCCTTCAGGGCACATATCTAGGTTGCAGGTTTAATCCCCAGTTGGGATGTGTGTGTGAGGCAATCCATCAATGTTTCTCTCTACATAGCTTTCCACTCAAAACCATCTGTTGATTTGCTTTTCCTATGAAATGTCATTTCCAGGCAGATCCACAGTTGTAGCAAATTTTGGGAAACATTGGAAGATGGAAATGTTGAGAAGCGTGAGAAATTTTGGAGCGTGCATTTACGTGTGTGTTGTTTGTGTGTTTATTTACATTAAAACAGTAGTAGTTGCTTTTCATCCAACATCTGATTATTCAAAATGGAACTGCATGACAAGAACTGACAATCACATTCTAGGGCTACTAATTTCAGCCTGTCCTAGACAGTCCCTGCCTTGACTTCACAGCTATAAAAGGTTTGCATCTGTTGTAGATAAGCAAAGAACACATGTGAAATTGAATATCACAGCCAAGGGCAGCAATGCTACACATTCACCTTTCAAAGATACATCCAAACAGGTGCGAGCAGAGCTGAGACTATGAGCATCCATCAGCAGGACTCATCGCTAAGCCCTCAGGACCCCTGACACCAGCATGACAGACAGAAGAGATTCCCCAGCTGTCAGAATATGTGGTGCCTGAAGCTGCATTCCGAGTCTTTTCGCTGATTGACAGATCTCTTTGAGATGCCTTGGGAATTTGTTACCATCTGGCATTGTGCCATGTCCCTTACCTTCTGAGTGTTTTATGCTGGTTAACTGGTTAAGCATCAGAAGAGCAGCATGGAGTAGGCAGGAGCAAGTAGCAATCCCTTCCTTTTAGCTAGAGACGCAGAAGTACTCAAGCACTGGAAGTTCAATGACTCATACAAGATCCTAATGTCACAGATTCTGATACCAGATCATATGTTCCATTATTAACATTATTGAACGGTCTTATGTGCTCGAAACACTGAGCGTAAGGGAATAAACCACCCTCGTGAAGCTCCCAGGCTTACAGAAAAAAACAAAACATATATACACTCAAATGTTGGAGGAGAGGGGCATTTAAAAAGCACCGTAAAAATGCGGCAGTCTCCTTTTGCTTTTTACATGCCTCTTTACATACATGAATGCAAGACTCCAAGAGGCAGCATCTGCCATCAGTTCTCAAGTGTGAGCGTGCATTTGGGTGGCCATGTATGTTTGTATAGGATGGAATGAGGACAAAGACAATCAGCTTCCAGTACAGCATTGTCCAAAAAGCACAGGGACCTGACATAGCACTTTCTCATGTCTGTAGACCAAAAAGTGGGCCGTGTAAGTGGGCAATATACCAATTACAATGTGCATTTCAGAACCACACAGGTCAAGCCACAGTCGCCTTAAAGCATTTAGAGAATAACATTAAATAAATATGTGTAACCATTTATTTAAAATGAATACGTCGCCTTTAAAAGGCATGCTAAACTTTCTGCAGAAAAGTTATGAAAAGAAGAGGAAAAATGAAATTCAGAAAACTCAAAGCTGAGAGGCACAGACCAGAGGGCCTATAGTGAGGGGCCATATTAGGCATCTTCTCTTTAGCCAAAATGGGGGGGCGGGGAAGGGGAGCAGTCCTTGGAACAGGTGAAGGTTAAAGATGGCCAAGCACTCCTCAAGCACTCTCCTTTCTGCCAGCACACCCAACTTGCTCTGGCTTGGAAAGAATCAAACCTATAAATCTAATCTCTTCCTTGTTATTAGCAAATTACTTCTGCACTTTCACTGCTGAATTCCTGATCTCAGTAGTCTTTGCCTTCTTCCTTCACTCATTGTTTTCTTAATCCATTGTAACCTAGCCAGCTGCCCACCTCTCTATTTCTGTCCCAATCCCCCAACACTCACTGCATATTGTATCACTTATTCACTGTCAGGTAATAAAGTCCCAAACTTGGTCAAATCAAACACAGACGATTTATAATTTAGCACCAACTGCAGGTCAGGAATGGAGGCAGGGCTCAACTGGGTAGTTTTTCTGTTCTCTGTGATGCTGTCTGGGTCACTCAGGTGGCCACCATCAGCTAAGAGTTAAGACAGAGCTGGAGGACCCAGGTGGACTCTCATCATTTAGGGTCTCTCTTCAGGGCTTTCCTAATCATTCAGAATTTATCCTAGACTTCCTAAGAGCATGGAGCCTGGGCCCCAAGAGAGAAGAAGCAGAAGCTGTCTTTATAAGGCCTGGGTTTGGGAGTTCTAAATCCACTAGGAATTGGACAGACACCCAATTAATGTTCACTGAGCTAATAGCAAAGTTATCAACAGAAATAATTACAGTCATAGAGTCATTTGTTGAGAAGTTTTCCTGTACTAGTTACTATGCTCAGGACTTTTTATTTATTAATTCACCAATCATCCCATAAGCTTTGAATGAAATTCTAGTATCACCCTGGTTTGAGGAAATGAGAAAACAGGGGTTTGGTTGAGGTAAGGGATGGATGGAGATGAATCTGGCTTCGGCCACACTCTTACCTGCTGCGCTCCACTAGCATTTCAACCTGCCTAGCATACCTTGGGAATTGTTGACCGAGAGGAAGAGATGTGGCAGGACAGATGCCTCGGCTGAATTCACCTCTCCCATCCGTCAGGAGTGTCCAGGAGTCTTTACAGCCAATAAAAAATGATAGAGTTTGGAAGCACTTTCTTGTACATTGGCATCTGGTCATCTTGTCCTCTGAGAGTTGCGCCAAGAGAGAATGAAAAAAGGCCATGTTTCAACCCCCGACCTCTTTGGAAGACCGCAAGGCTGGGGGATAACTGCTGTGTGGGCAGTGACTCAAAGAAGCATCTGGCCATAAAGAACTCAGGAACAGTAGCCTGAACACTGGGGGTTTAATTCTGACACCACTACTAAGCAGCTGTTGGATCTTGAGTAAAGTAGTGAAGTATTCGATCTTTTTGGTATTCTTTATCATTGCACATTGAGTGCATTGAGGGAATGAATTGATCCAGTTTGTTTCAATTATAGTTGACATACATTATGTTAGTTTCAGGGGTACAACGTAGTGCTTAGATATTTATGTATCATAAAATGATCATCGGTAAGTCTAGTATTCAGTATCCATCTAACACCATGCACAGTTACTCTGATGTTATTGACTCCGTTCCCTATGCTGTACTTTACATTCCTGTGACTATTTTTACAAATGGCAATTTATACTTGTAATTCCTTCCCCTTTTTCTCCCATCCCCAAACCCTTCTCCTAATCATCACTTTGTTCTCTGTATCAAAGAGTTTGTTCTGTTTTTATTTATTTGCTTTGTTTTTTTATTTATACTAGAGGCCTGGTGCATGAAAATTTGTGCGGGGGGGGGGGACGGTGGGGGTCCCTCAGCCTGGCCTGTGCCCTCTTGCAGTCTGAGAGCCCTTGGGAGATGTCCAACAGACACCTTAGTGCTGCTCCAGAGGTGGGAGAGGCTCCTGCCACCGCTGCTGCACTCGCCAGCCATAAGCCCGTCTTCTGGACTTCTGGCTGAGCTGCGCTCTCCCTGTGGGAGAGGACTAATCACCAGGGAGCAGCTCCTATGTTGAGTGCCTGCCCCCTGGTGGTCAGTGCACATCATAGCGACTGGTTCTGCTTTTTTAGTCGATTTGCATATTACCCTTCTATATTATAAAAGGCCTGTGGCCCTAATGTCATAACAACCAAAGACCTGCGTAGGTACGCAGGGCTGCAAGTGCAGTGGGCGGCGGGCGAGTGGGCAGGGCTGCGAGCACAGCAAGGCCCACGCTGGGCTTCTAGTTTATTATATAGGGTAAGTGAAATCATATGGTATTTGTCTTTCTCTGTTTGACTTATTTCACTTAACATAATACCCTCTAGATCCATCCATGTTATTTCAAATGGCAAGCTTTCATTCTTTTTCATGGACGAGTAACATTCCATTATATATATTTTCTTTATCCACTTATCCATCAGTGGACACAGGTTGCCTCTGTATTTTGGCTGTTGTAAATAATGCTGCAATGAATACAGTAGTCCAGTTTTTTTATGGCTATCTAAATCCACAACTATTCCTCACCAGGACTCTCAAGGAGAATTCTTTCTTCCATGCCTATTTCTCAAGCTACTAGAGACACAAGTGTGATATTTCTTCCCTCTGGACCTTGCTATACACCGCCCCCCCCAACATGGTTTCATATGATTGTCAATATACAATTTTCTAGAATATTACTATTTAAAATGCAAAGTTCTAATTATTGCAAATGGTATGAGAGTCCATGATCACTTCATTCCCTTTTAGTATTTATACCAACCTGATCTTAATTGTTATTTATATGAGCCTCTTTTCTTAACTGTGCTTAAAGTAAAAAACTGGGTCCAATTCATCACCCTCTATTTAGTGCTTATCCATACCTTGCCTTTAGTAGAAATCAATACCGGTTCATTGAATTCCATTTAGCAACATAAACTTGCCCTTTCCATGTGATTAGTTTTCAGGTTCCTTTATTCAGTATAGATAATGCCATTGGCTGTGGTCAACTTCTAAAACAAGCCCCATTCTCACCATTGTATTGCCTGCACTCAATAGATTTCTAGCCTTTAGGCCAGAGCTTCTCCTTCTAAAGTTTCTGAGTGGCAATATGGCGGCAGGGAGATTAATATGACAAGTTCAAAAGACCTGGAATTGAATCCAGGCTCTAATACTTGGAAGTTGTTTGCTATATAAAATCTCTCTGAGTCTGAACTCCCTCATTGCCAAAATGGGGATAATAATTGCTATGACAGAGGATGACCAGAAGGATTAAATTATATACTATATAGCAAGTGCTCATCGCCATGGCTGGTACATACTAATTGCCAAATAAAGAATATGATTATTGTTATTATTACCATTACCACTATTACTGTTTGCTACCACTACCAACTACTGAATATAATTCTGAAAAGCAAGTATCAACCTGTAATTTCTGCCTCAGTAACTGAACGTACGTTAAAGGATGGTCTGGCTCAGCATCAAGGGCTGTATGCCCTTAGAAACAATAATGACAATGCACATTTCACATGAGCTCTGATTGATGGTCAGGGGAAGAAGAAATCATATTTTTACAAACATAAAGATATAAAGTTAGTTAACTCCTGTTCCCAAAGAGGCCTAGTGTTGTCTTGTTTAGTCCAGGAAACGCGGTCAGCTTGCTGAGGCAGATTTCATTATGGTTGTTCATTTTGATGCGGATTGCAAAGTGGGAGGAGGGGAAGGAGAGTGAGGGAGAGAGCAGGATAGCTGTCCTGCAGCCTGTGCCAAGGAAGATGCAGATTTACAAATGCAGCAACAGCTACGTTGCCAGGCATTTGCTCAGTACCAAATACAGCAGGATCAGTGCTGGCATATGGTAAACACACACACATGCACACACACATGCACACACTCTCAGGCACACACAGGCAAACACGCACATACACTGCATCCTATTTGACACAAGGGAAATAAAGAAATCATCAGAGCTTCAGAGACATAGACAGCTTCATCTAAGAACTCGGGGATAAAATGGAAATTTCAATTTTCGGTGAGTGACTTGTTTGTTCAGCCTCACAAAGTCCATTTTTCTCCCTGACTGATCCCATTTTCAGATAGAATCATCACACGTCCAAATGCAATTGCCTAAATTGAATACGTGTGACTCATAGCCATGTTTGCATAGAATTCTTTCAACTCCAGAGACGGAGCTAGTGATTTTGTCATCACCAGCCAGCCTCCATCAAACATCCAGGACTCATTTGTTCTCATTAAGAAACAAAATTACTGACCACCTGTGCCACTGACATATGTCTTGGGAAAAGGAGCAAAAACTGCAGAGTTGGGGGAAGTGGCTCATAGGCTTTCAAGACTATTGATTTCTGAGTCTTACCAACCTGAACTATTTCCTTTTACTTCTCTGTCCTGCAGTTATGCTGTATAGCTATATCAGAGTCATTTCCCCAAAGCGTAGTTCAGACTCAGCACTACTCAGGCCAAAGTCATCTCTGACATTTTGACTCTGAAAAGTGATTTCTAGAGAAGACTGCCTTTGGGTCCTATAGGATTGGTAAGATTTCTACAGGGTGGGGCCCTAGTGGAGATAACGCAGGGGAGGGAAATAGCATGAACAGATAGGGAAGGAGTAGAGGGAATAGAAAATAATTCTATATTGTGGAACCATAAAGTCTCTCTAGTCCAGCTAATGCTGCAATGCTAACAGATTTACCTTGTAAGGTCCTTAAATTAGATCAGAATAAAAATAGATGATAGAGAGATAGACAGACAGATAGAATTAGATTTAAAGTGGGGGAGGAAGAAGGGAGGTGAGAGGGAGGGAGAAAGAGTGAAAGTGATAGAGGGCAAGGAGAGATGTATTAAAAGAATAGAAAGAAATTTTTTTCAAAATTTAATAATTATACACAAATAAGTGCAAGATCATGAAGAACATCTCAGATGACATGGACACTCAGGGCTTGCACTTTAACCTATTTGCTGCAAGTGAGGCAGATATTTATGGTTATTGAAAAATGGTTCATATTGGACAGTACAAAAGTCTCTGAAATATTTTTTTAAATATTTTATTGATTTTTTACAGAGAGGAAGGGAGAGGAATAGAGAGTTAGAAACATCGATGAGAGAGAAACATTGATCAGCTGCCTCCTGCACACCCCCCGCTGGGGATGTGCCTGCAACCAAGGTACGTGCCCTTGACCGGAATCGAACCTGGGACCCTTCAGTCCGCAGGCCGATGCTCTATCCACTGAGCCAAACCAGTCAGGGCTCTGAAATATTTTTTCATGTTTTCTAACCCACCTTTATAACTGCTACAAAGGTAAAAGGGAGAGGGAACAATTTTGAACACAATGCAAGACATGATCTGTTGTAAGCAAATTTGAATCAACCATTAGGATGTTTGCCCAGATTCCGTCAAACAATTGTCCAGGGTAACTCTGTTCCGCATTGTTGTCTAAAGCTCTGAAGAACTGCCCACCAGCCCTGCATGTCCTAATCCCTGCCTAGTGCTCCAGCTTTCACTTACAGCTCTCCCCTGGCTCGCTTAGCTTAGTAGCAACCACAATGGCCTTCTTGGCGTTGCTACCAGAAAGCAAACCGAACCGTACTCAGATCCCTTCACCCCTTAGTTTCCACATTAGAGATCTATTTTCTTAAACTTGACAAGACTCACTTTCCTTTCATTCAGTTATCTCAAATGACATTTCCTAAGGAGATCTCTGATCACACGGTCAAAATTAGGCCCCAAACACCCTCTACCACATTATCACTATCAATTATCTCCACTTTTAAAAATGATCTTGTTTGTTCTTTGGTCTACATGTGTATTATCTGCTTTGTAGAAAATGATAACTGATTGTAAAATTTCATGGAAAGGCAAAAGGCCTTGACTAAGCATCAAAACACTGAAGAAGAACAAAGATAGAAATCTTACTATAAGGCTGGCCATTGTAGCTCAGTGGTTGAGCATTGACCTATGAACAGGAGGTCATGGTTTGATTCCTGGTCCGAGCAAGTGCCCCAGTTGTGGGCCCGATCCCCAGTAGGGAGCGTGCAGGAGGCAGCTGATGAGATAATGATTCTCTCTCATTGATGTTTCTGTGCCTGTCTTCCTATCCCTTCCTCTCTGAAATTAATAAAAATATATTTTTAAAAAAACTTACTGTAAGACTGCAGTAATCAGGACGGCATGGCATTGTTGATAGAATAGATACATAGACCGATAGAACAGAATTCTATGCCTGGAAATAGACTCACACAAATATAGCCAACTGTCGATACTCTGTCCTCAAGTAGGTGGTGCCTAGCTTCTCACTCATGAAGTGTGAGCCGAGTAAATGACCTCCTCCAAAGGAAATGGAAACAGAAAAAAAAAAATTGACAAACCTGACAAACAGCCAGGAGATCAAGGTCAACGTCAACAATAATGAGTCATGTTGGTAGTGTGTACACTTGCTGTAATATGAAGATGGTACTTTCCCTTGTGGTCTCCTGCCCAAACCCTTAACCCCAGTCTCATTATGAGGAGAAGATCGGATAAGTCTCATTTGAGGTGAATACAAAATACCTGAACATCAGTGTCGAAGCTATTAAGGTCATTAAGAGCAAGGGCAGAGATTGTCACAGTCAAGAGGAGCCTCAGGAGATAAGACTGCTAACATTTACCATGCTATCCTTCATGGGATCTGGAACAGAGAGTAGTTAAATAAATCTAAGGAAACCTGAACAAAGCATGGGCTTTATTAATAAGAATATATCAGTACTACTGCATCCATTATTACCGATGGACCCTACTAATGTAATATATTAACAGTGGGGAAACTAGGTGAGGTATGTACAAGAACTCTGCATTTTTGGCAGTCATTTATAAATCTAAAACTGTTCTAAAATAGTTTTACTTAAAAATAAAGCAAACTCTGAGCTTGAATTTCTTGTCACCCAGAGGACTGCAGGCTCTGAATTAAACTGAATTTGATTTTGATAAATAATGAGGCATTTTTTAAAACCTCAGATGGCGGAACAAGGAACATAACCACTGCACATGTTTAGAAAAACAGATCAATCTGATGAAGAATTTTACAGGCTGTCGAGAACGGTTGTAAGTACATAAACACCTAGCCAAAAGGACATCGTGTCAGCTAAATTGATTGAGTGTTAAATGGAGGGTAGCTTGCGATTACATCTGTTCGACAGACTCTCTTGCATCCACAGCATCAAAGCGGTGTTAGTGTGGGCCATGAGCCAAGAAGGGGAAGGAGCCATGTTTCAGGGACTGGGTGCTCTGGTGGCATTCATTAAAATCGAAAGCTGTCAGGCATCACGAGTGATGAACTGGAACAGGAAGCAATTGCCATTTGTTCAGATCTTTCAGGGGAAGCAGGATGTGTGAACATGAAGAGTTTGAAAAAGATCTTCGTTAGTGAGGAAGTGATGCATCAAAGCTTGCAGGGGAGGCTTTGATGCCCAGAGGCCCAGGAAAATAGATGTGTCAAAAATCAGACGTGAAGCCCAGGTTGCTTTTTTTTTGCCCCCTCCTTGGACATCAATCACCTCACTCATGCAAAATTAATCTCACAGCATCCACCTACCCTGTATAGTTAGAAATTAAGACACAACTGAAAATGTCTATATAATCGAATAGAATTGAACGGTGCCCTTTTTCCTTTAGAAACTGAACAGGTGATCTGTCAAATACCCACCCTGTGAGCAACCCTCTGCTTTGAGCAGGGTCTGTAAAAGAATGCAGGGATGGATCAGCCTTGGGCCATGCAATCAAGGTTCTACTTTTCAGAGACAGACAAGACACGAACAAAAATGACATACAACGTCATGCCACATGAAGGATACTGTGAAATATGCTAACATTTATTCTGAGTCCAGGAACTTTATTCTACTTGAGAAGATTGGAGGGGACGATTAGGGAGAAGTTAATGAAAGACGATGTAGTCTTCTTGTTAGATCTTAAGATATTGGTAGGGTTTGACTTAATGGGGAAGGCCATTTTAGGCACGAGAAGCAACTTATAAAAAGACATGAGGCAGTGAAGCGTGGGCATATGTGAAAACCTGCAGGTAATACCAGCACCCTGATGTGCTGGAATGAGAGGCTCTGAAACACATACATATGCAGGCTGGGACTGCAGTAGTGAAAGTCCTGATCTGAGTGATGCCAATGCTGTCAGTTGCCTGCCTATGCTTGTGTATTTGTTTTTAAAGGACTTTATCAAACTCTTACTAATTTCTGGCATCTTCTTATGTTCAGATGCAGTATCCTTTGGTTTTTCTCACTCAAAATAACCCAACCTATGGCTGTGAATGACAAGAAATGGTATATGCATGCAAAGAGCTCTGACTTTCCCAGATAAACATCCGTAGAGTGTTACAAAATCATCTATAATTCCTCCCTTCCCGTCATCCATACTCCATACAATGTGACTTGGCAGCTCATGCCATCAAGAAGTGAAGATAGTTTTCTCCATCACCTGAATCTGGTTGTCCTTGTTTTTGCTGTGGCTACTAGGATGTGGTAGAAGGGACATGTGTCACTGCTGAACCTTACTTACTTTTTCTTGAAGCCCCTTGTTGTCATGGGGCAACAAGCAGGATAGCCTGCTGGAAGATGAGTGACCACATGGAGCAGATAACAGTCCATCTTAGCTAAGGCCGTTCTGCACCATCCAGCCCTCTGTCATCTTAGCAGCTGATCAATCAGACTCGTGAGCTCAGCCCAAATAGCTCAAAAAAAGGTGTGATATTCTTTGTATTAATCTTGTTTGGATTTTGTTGAGCTTCTTAAATCTGTGGGCTGCTCATTTTTAACATGTTAGGAAACATCTTGACCATTTACTCTTTACTGCATCTCTCTGTCCTCTTTGCCTGGGTCTACATTTACGTGTATGTTACACCATCTGTGTCCAACACATTTCCTATGCTTCGTTGTCTTTCACATTATTTTTGTGACTCTGTGCTTCAATTTTGATATTTTATCTTGTCTGTCCTTGAGTTCACTAATTATGTCCTCTGCTAAATGCTTCTTTCTATCCATTCAGTAGTTCTCAGTTATATGTATTGTATTTTTTCAATTCTAGAATATCCTTTGGATTCCTTTTTGTAGATTTCATATCTCTATTGAAATTCTTCATCTTTTTAGCCATTTAAAACACCTATTTTCTCTAACTTACTTGTGATGGCCATTTATAACTTCTCTAGTTTCTCTTGTACCTTACTTATCTCTTGAGTTTGCTGCCATTATTTGAGTTTTTTGGTATTCTCTTTGCATGTCTTATACTTTTTTTGAGTTGGACATTGTGCATAAAAATGTAGAGACTTATGAGGTTACCTTTTACTCACAGAGAAAAATAATGAAGTAAATTCATTTTAGAATGAATAAATACTAAGTTGGAAACTAGAACATCTGGACTGTACTCCTGACACTCACTGTGAGCTTCAAAATCCACCCTACAGATTTAGGGCCTCTGCTAACATTAAATGCTTTCAACAGTCTTGTTAGGTGACAGTTACAATTCAGTGACTTCCTGCTGCTACAGTGATGTACAAAGTCTTATGGGAATGAGCAGAATAAACAGTGGCTAAGCTTAATAATAGCTTTCTGATCTGAGGAAACTGGAGCCCACAACATTTATTTACTTGCCTGGAGCTTTAGAAATGACTCAGTGCTTTCAAGAAATCGGGACTCTGAAAAAGCATATTTATTTTAAGAAAAATTCTAAATATGGTTAATGCAGTTGTTCAGTTAGGCTGTACTGTTGATATTCAATGAGTGTCTAGTAATTGTGATTTATGGCAACAGTGAAACTAGAGATGAAATGTTATTTGAATTCTACAGAACACAAAAGTACCCAATTCTCCCAAAGTTCTGAGATATCCAATCTCATTACTTTAACAACTAATCCAAAGCACACGACATGAAGTGCGCACACACACACACACACACACACACACTCTTACACCTGGTACTTCTTTTCTTCTAGTAACAGCTTCAGTTCTGTTTTCTCTTCTAAGAGAGTTTTATACCAAAATAGGCAGCCAGTATCCAGATGATTATTTGAAGCAACATGTCTCCTAAAGGCAGGCAAAAAAAAAAAAAAATGCTAGCAGTACTTATGGATGAACTAGCAAACCTCCAATATGCACACTTATACTCTACTAGGGGCCTGGTGCACAAAATTTGTGCACTGTGGGGGGGGGGCTTTCTCAGCCCAGCCTGCCCCCTCTCACATATTGGGAGCCCTCAGGTGGTGTCCTACTGATGACTTAGGCCCACTCCCTGATCCCTCTGGGGAGCGGGCCTAAGCCGCACTCTTGCCTCCCTTTGTGGAAGGTGACCAGGTTAATCAGGGGAAGCCACCAGCCCCATCACCCCACTGCTGAAACAACTGCCAGTCACCGCAGCCACCAAGGTATTTTCATCAATAGGATTCCACTCTCTTCACCATGAAGAAATGCCAACTTTCTTTAGGCATTTTTAAGATGTGTCTTTCATAGGATATGGCATTTCTTTCTTTCTTTTTTTTATCCTCACCTGAGGATATGTTTCCATTGATTTTTAGAGAATGTGGAAGAGAAGGGAAAAATAGAAACATCAAAGTGAGTGGAACACTTTGGCTGCCTCCTGCATATGCCCTGACCTGGGCCCCAGCCAGGGAGGTACATGCCCTTGGTCAGAATTGAACCCAGACCCTTCAGTCAGCAGGCTGAGGCATTATGCACTGAGCCAAACCAGATAGGGCAGGATATGACATTTCTTAGCCTTCCTGCAGTGGACCTTCTTTTTTCTTTTTCTCCAGAAGTGGTGGTGGAAAAACCCTAGATCACCTTTAGGGATTTTTATTACCCAAGTTACTAAGAGTATTACCAGTGGCATACAGGGAGCTTAGCCAATAAACGTTAAGAAAAGGTGTTTCCTCTGTAGTTCACTCCTATCACCAGCTCTACCCCTGCCCCTCCAATCCCAGCTCTACCCCTACCAAGGTCTGTAGCCTCTGGCCGAAGATGCAGGCCTGGGCAGGGGACCCCCAAGCTCCTCCAATCACCGGCTTCACAGAGCCCAGGCCTCTGAGATCACTGGCTCTGATCCTTCCCCCTGCCATCACCAGCTCTGCCCTTGCCCCACTGGCAGCCTCTGGCCAATGCTGCAGCCTGGGCAGGGGACTCCCAGTCCCCCGCTTTGCTGGCTCCACTGGTGCCCAGACCCCTGTGACCGCAGGCTCCGCCCTTGCCCCTCCAATTGCTGGCTCTGCTGAACCTAGGCCCCTGCAATCTCTGGCCTTGCCCCTGCCCAGGCCTGAGGCCTCTGGCCCAGGCCTTATGCGTGGGTAGAGCACCCTCATACCCCTCTGATCACTAGCTCTGCCCCTGCCCCCTCTGATCACTGGCTCGGCTCCACCCTTGCCCATGCCTGAGGCCTCTGGTGAAGGCCTGTGGCCAGGGCAGGGGATCCCCAGCACCCTCTGATCACCTGTTCAACCCCTCAGGCCCCCCGCCTCCCCCGCCACCTGCCTGGCTAACAGACCTGACCACTTCAGTGGCAGGGCTGAGCCGGACTGGGCGCCACCATCTTGTGGCTATGGGGGTGCCATCTTGTCACTATTGGTGCCTCATTTTGTGTCCATGGTGGCAGCCATCTTTGTCATGGAGTGATGCCTAATTTGCATATTACTCTTTTATTAGGCAGGATGTGGCTATGGGTGCCTCCATCTTGTGTCCATGGGCACCGCCATCTTATGGCCATAGGGTCAGCCATCTTTGTCAGGGAGTGATACCTACTTTGCATATTACTCTTTTATTAGATAGATGTGTCTATGGGGCAGCCATCTTGTGGCCATAGGGGTGACCATCTTTGTCATGGAGTGATGTCTAATTTGCATATTACTCTTTTATTAGATAGAATAATGTTTGCAACAAGAGATATAGAATATGTATCAATTACAAGATTCACCAAATTCAGGAGTAAAACAATAAAGTTAAAACATTTTTCCTATATGTCTTAAAATAATGTTTACTTTGAAATGTCAAACTTTCAAAAAAAATCTAGAGAATAAACTCTGCAAACAATCTCCTATTTAGCCCCTATTTGTGAAATCATTGGTCTTCCATTTGTTTTACATCTGATATTTCAGATCTATTTAAAGATTCTAAGGTAAATATACCCATTTCATTTCTCAGTCTCTTCTCTTCAGAATTAACCAGAGGCTTGAATTTAATATTTATTATTGCCATGCATAGTATTTATTGCACATTTTAAATTGTATTTTATCCAGAGCCCAAAACCATACATAGTATTATTCTGAATGTTTTCAAATTTCAGCATTGTTTTAAATATTTCTCCACTATTTGTATGTTCATTACAAATTTATGTCTTTAAGAATTTTCCATGCTGATATTTACAGCTCTAGTTCATTCATTATTACGGTTGCATTCAATTTCATTGTATGAATATTAATTTATGCATTCTCCTACTTGTGGGGATTTAGGTTGATTCCAATTTGTTCTCTTAAAAGCGCTGCCATCAATTATTCTTGTAAGCATGTTCTTGCTTACCTGTGCAAGGGTCACTCCAGGGTACTTCCTACAGGTGGAATGATTGGATGCTGCATGTGCTTACTTTTAACTTTAGTAGATAATGTTACTTTATTTTCCAAAGTGATTGTACAAATGTATACACCCCCCATTGTGGATAATAGCTCTGTTGCTTCACATTCTCACCTAATACCCATTGTTGCTAGATTTGTTCATTTTTGCTAATGCAATTGAGAGTAAAATAATATCTGGACTTTTAAACTTATCATTTTCCTGATCACTAGTGATATTGAGTTTTTATTTAAATACATTTTGACCATGCAAGTGAACTATTCAGTGAATTGATTGTTTAATTCAGTTCTTTATTTTTCTTTTGGGTTATGTGTATTTTTATTGATTTATATATTTTGAGTTCATAGAATATTTTCTAGTCAATAGCTTCTCTTTTCACCTTGCCATGGTGTCATTTTTAAAGGAGTTTTATATTGTATGGTAATCCCAATTTATTAATTTTTCTTTGTTGTAATTTTTCTGTCTTCTCTGAAAAGATCTGTACATAACTTAAGGACATGAAGATGCTATCCTAAGGTTTCTTCTAACATCTTATGACTTTGCATTTTATATTTAGGATTCTTTACTTCAGCTTCATTGGGGTATAATTGAGAAAATTGTGAGGTATGAAAGTGTACAGCATGATGATTTGATCTGTGTATGCATTGTAAATGGATTTTCCTCATTATGTTAGCTAACATATCCACCACCTGACTTACTTAGGATTTTCATCTGCTTTAATCTAGCAGACATTGGAAACTAAGGCAGAATTTTAGGAGAAGGGAAAAACAACAGTGTAGGTTCTGAATGCCCGGAGGTACTTCTGAGTCCTCTGCCTTCATGACTTGACCATCCATAGGACACCGAGTCCACATTCAGGCAGCCACAGTCACAGTGTCTCAAATACTGATGGAGACTGAGTAAGCCGCAGGGGTCCTCAAACTATGGCCCGCAGGCCACATGCAGCCCGCCGAGGACATTTATCCGGCCTGCTGGGTGTTTTTGCCGCTTTGTTTTTTTACTTCAAAATAAGATATGTGCAGTGTGCATAAGAATTTGTTCTTTTTTTTTTTTTTTTTTTACTATAGTCCGGCCCTCCAACAGTCTGAGGGACAGTGAACTGGCCCCCTGTTTAAAAAGTTTGAGGACCCCTGTGTGATATGCCCCTTTTCCAGAGTGAGTTAGAGGATAGCAAGACTGGAAAGGATACTGCCATGATGGGTTCCTTTTAGATAGCACAAGAGAAGATATAAAACAGCCACTAAAATGCATAAGTTGCCAGAGTGTACCTTAATAGAGTTTTGGGCATTTTGTAGGTCAATGTGGCAACTTCTTTTTCATTCAGAATCACATACAAGGATGCACTACAAAACTGACCGTCCTCTATTAGTGAGCACCGTTCGGCTGATAGGGCATTCCACCTTTCCATTTACAAATGTGAATGTGAAACTGAGAGTTCCAAGTGCCTTGCACAACCTCAATGCAAGACTTAAATTTGACTTCTGACTTCAGACAAAGGAGGCTATTTGGATCCCACACTGCAGGTAGAGCAATGTATTGGTGTGAGAGACAACCATGCCTTGCATCCTCTGCCAGTAGCACCAGTTGATTAAAGCCACCGATTTGAACAAATCAATTAATTAGTTGCTTGAAGATATACATAAGATTAGATAGATAGAAATGGATACCTGTGTGTTTAAAAATGTTAAGACACTGAGTACATTTTGAATAACCACAGGTACCCCATGTTCTCCTTGCCTCTAGCTTTATGTTTTTGCATGAAGAGAAATAGAATACAGACATCGACTGCTCTGATACAGTGTGGACCCCTCCCTGCTGTAAAGTAAGCTCCCTGAGCCTGGTCACTCTCCTGTGAGGATGACATGCAGGCCTAGCTAAGCAATAAATCATAAAACAACCCTCCTGCAGGTTCAGCTGCAATTGTTTTCATCTCCTCTTTTTTTTTAGCACGTCTTTAATGGCGTCTCCCTGCTTCTCCCTTAGGAAATTATTTCATGGCGTAATTGCCCTTGCTTCGAGTGAAATTTTCTTAATGTCCAATTTAAATTGCTGCTTTTTCAGTCACAGGCCATTGCTCTCTATTACACTGCTATTAGGCACCTTAAGTAACTCCTCTCTCTTTTGAAAAGGATGAAATTGGCTTGTGCATCTCATTGGAAAATGTGGTCTCACTCGTATAGACTAAAAATTTAAGGCACTTGGAAAGGACAGGTAGATCGTGCAATTTCTTCAAACAAACTGGCGATTTTCCCTGTGTCTGGTTTTTATCAGCTTAGAAACAATTCATGGGACTGAGTTATTTGTGCTATGCCAGACTGTGCATAGCCAGACTGTGCTATGTACTTGGTGTTTCTTCCAATGTCCCTGTAATGGAAAGGGAAGCGCACTCATATTTCTTCAGGGAAACGTGGACTGGTATTAGTTATCTTTTACACAAAAAGGGAGAACACATTTGCACAGACAGAGGTGTCTACTGACTTTCTTGCTTCAGAACCCAGGAGAGGTAGCTGCAAACTCCATATACAAAAGAGATCAAACTGCAGGAAGTGGGGGAGTCTTATGATGCATCGTGGCAATGTGAACACGGATGATTTCAAAGATATTAACATGCTACAAACTTCGGGGAAACAGAGGAAGCCGTATGGCCCTAACTTGCCACCACCATTAGCCAGAAGTATTTTCTAGGGCCATTCATAGGGGGCCATGGATCTTTTAGCAAAAAAGTGATTCAAACTTTCCAATAAGCTGCCCTATTTTGAATACCAGGACCTCTATCTCTCTATGCCCTATTTTCTCCCTCCCCACCCTTGCAAAGCCTCCATTCCCCTCTCTGTACCAGACACTGAAGGAGTGAAGCTGTGAGCACTCAGAACGCCTCTCCTCCAACCAGATGCTGCCAGTCTGGGCCAGTGCCTCACTGTGAATCCCTGCTGGGTTTGTCCCTTGACTGTCTGTCTATAGAATCCAGTTCCAGTGTTCACCGCTATTCAGATTCATGTCTTCCCCTATTTGCTCAATTTCTGACCTTTTTCCTCTCCTCCTGTGCCAACACTGAGAGTAAAATGGAATAAAGCAGCAAAACAAAACCAATCAAGTCACCAACACAAGCATCCCGGCGCTCGCTGAGCTTCTGCAGTCGGGGAGCTGGTGAATCTCATGTAGGGAAGTCAGCCTCATGCCCAATGGAAGAATCAGATCTGTGGGAGGACATCAATCAGGAAGTGATTGTCCTCTACAGGAGATTATCAGATGCTTCTCACCCCCGCTGTGGGCACAAAATGCCTGGAGCAGGAGGACCTGCTCAAAGCGGGAGACACTCTTGCCACTGATGTCACACAATAGTGGCAAATCATTTTGTGGAGAATACACGGGAGGTCACAACACCCCACAGAAAACACGTGATACAGGTTTGAACCTGAGACAGACATTGAAGTTGAGAACTGTAGGAAAATAATCTCAAAGCTCTGAAGAGAACACCTTTCTTGGTAGAGAGGGCTTGGGGCAAAGTCACATGGGAAGAAGCAAGGATGTCTGGTCTTATGTAGAAGTGGCATCCATAAAGGTACAGAAAACAATTTCTTTTTTTTTTTTTCCTGAGGCATAATGGATGAGTTCTCACCTTTTTTTTAAAAAAGAAGAGGGAATAGGAATTTGATGTCAGATTTCCCTGCATATTGTATATTGATACCAAATATACTGTGACGAGGACTTGGCAGCCTTCCCCACGCTGTCTCCGATTTCACCTCAGTCTTTATTTGTTTTACCCTGACGGGTTATAGTAACTGTGCCTTGTAATGCAGCCTAAGATAGGGCACTTACGTGCAGATGTTTTTGTCCAAGAGGCGAAAACAAGATACACACCGCTCAGCTTTGCCATGCATGCAGTGAATTGGTAAGAGTTGAGACTTAGAAGCTAGTACTGGCTCTGACTTCTTCCAACCATGCTGTAGCTGTAGCTCAGTGCCAGACCTTAACTATCATGTTCATCCTCAGTTGCTGAGGGAAGAGCCTTTGCAACGCTAATCCATCCTACTTCTTGAGGCCCATACTTCTTTATAAGCCATGGCTGAGATCATATTACCTTTCATTCAAACATCTTCAGAAGCCTCTGTTCGCCTGTTAACTCTTTGGCTTTCAGACTCATGCCAACCAGGCCCATTATGAATTTCCAAATACTCATCCTGTCCCCTCCTTCTATCTAGGCACCTCCTACTCCAATCAACCTGAATGATGATGCTCATGTTTCCTGTTTCTTTCCTTTTCTTTCAGGCATTTCTCTTGCCTGGGATTTTAACTCTTCCACCATCATGTCTGCATGCCCAAATTTCATCGGTGAGCTAAAAAGCCTCATAAAACCACAGCCCCAAACCATCTGCTCCTCTCTAGAAAAGACCTATCTTTAACATTTATTTCTTACATCATGCCTGTGACTTATTTCCCATATTTTTAGTGATATCTCGACTGCTGTAGTTAATTCTGAAAACTCAAACTTCCTAAGAGCAGGGGCTTCACTAACTGACTCAAGGTCTTGAAATTAGTAAGTGTGCAATAAATGAGTAAGTCACTCATCCCTTTCACAATCACATAGAGGTATACAGGATCATTAGGGATACCTATACTGATATATCTATAGAACTATTACTGTAGTTTTAGATATAAGCAAGACCACATCCTTCAAAGTTAATAATTTTGAAAATGATAAAGTCTAGAAATATTGGCATACCTTCTAGGTTCACACATTCATGGAGGACGTGTGCACTTGGTCACCAAAAGCTATCAGACGTAGAGTTGTGATATTGCATTTTTATCTGTAACATGGTTTCTATAGGAATAAAGTAACAATACTTGCACTTTTGCTTTAGGACTCTCTACCGTGATTTCTTAAAAAATGTTCTTCATGATATTGGTCTTTTGGTATAGTCTGTGATAAATGGATATTGTGTTCAATTAAGTTTGAGGAACTGTACACGTTATGTCTCCCTCTTGGAAATTGATGATATAAACTGATGTATTAAAGGCTTGCATAAATCAGAAGGTTTTTTAATAACCTTCATCAACCATGTCTCCCAATTACAATTGTCTATGGCCTTTTTCATATAACAACTACAAGTATCCTAAGAAAGGAGTCTTTCATGGAAATAATTGAGAAACTGCTATTCTAAGATATTACTTATAATTACTTAGGAAGCCCAAACAATTTGTTTTCATTCCAGCTGTAAATGACCAAGTAGGCTGTGATGGCAAGTGGGAGTTATCCAGATACTATTATTGGTAATAATAGTTTTTAGGCAGAGAGTATTAACAAAACCAGTCAGGTGCTATGAAAGTAAAGCAAAAGCTTTGGGATTTTATTCCTATAAAACCTATCAGTGGGCCAAAGCTGACATTCAGAGTTCTATTATTTGTCAAATCAATCTTAATTGCAGAATCTACAGGAGGTTAAATGTTTTGGAATTAGACAGAAAGGAGGCTCTTTTACTTTTTATTTTATTTAAAACATTTTTATTGATTTTTAGATAGAGGAAGGGAGAGAAAGAGAAACATCGGTTTGTTGTTCACTTATTTATGCATTCCTTGTTGATTCTTGTCTGCGCCCGTATCCGAGATCGAACCCACAACCTTGGTGTGTTAGGACAGTGCTCTAACCAATCAAGCTACCTGGCCAGTGCCTGGAACAAGCCTCTTTAAACAAGTTTTTGCCAATGTTCTGAATCTTTGTGACTAAATGATCCTATATTTTACCTTACTTTCAGTTACGGGGACAAACAGCCTTTGAGTCAATACGAGTGGCACGTGACATCATATAACCCCATATAATCAGTGGACTTAGACCATCCCTTTCTAATTTCCCCTGAAGAAAAGAAATCTTGTTTTCCAGGTAGATGGAACTTGAATGAAGGTAAAACAGGGTTTGGTACAGGACTGCTGTTACCAAATTACTCAGGTTTTCCTAACTGAGGAAGAATATTGAATATTGAACACATGTATTCAATAGGCCTAATCCTAAAACCAAGGTATATGTTTCAAAAATGTGAAGTCAACGAATGGATGAAATAGATGCCATCTAACTACTGGGACCCATGTCGTATGAGGACAAGGGATTGCAGTTGGCTAAGTGTTTGCCTACAGTGTAATTCCAGCTCACTTACAAACCCCTGGAACATCTTTTCCTGCCCTTATTCATGAAATAGAGCTCAAAGGGGAAACCAGTGACATAGAAGCAAACACATATTGGAAGAGAGAGTGAACCAAACTATTGGTAAAAACATGACCTTCCTCCATAAGGTCAAATAATTTTATTTTTGATTGAACACTACAATACAGTATATATCCATTAAAAAAAGAAAACTCTATAGTGTATATAAATTATTCCTTCCAGTCATCAATTCTTTGCTTTTCCATTACAGCTTTGGTACAATATGAGTTCAGTATATAATTTTTAAATACTTTTAGCATCACAAACTCAACACAAAGTACAAAACTAATAATCCAAATTAGGGGTATTATGGTCTACACAGTGGTATTCAGTGGTAGGAGAAAATCTTACCTTGATGAATTCATGTCACTAGCTAAGCTATAAAGGCATACCTAGCAGACATGACAGAAATATGCACCATTAACCAGCTAATGTGTGTATTAGTCTTTGTTTTTACAGAATACCAGCAGCAATCATTTGAGTGTTGAGTGAATAGTGAAGTCCTCAGCCAGTTTTCCCACTTTGCTCCTCTTCCCTTAAAGGCCATGAGTAATAGCTGAAGAAATGTATCACAGCCGGAGCGCTCAGAATTTGACCTGCCACCCGGCATTGCTCATACTCGCACAGTTTGTCCTGCAGCTAGACGACATCACGGGGACAGTGCTGGAGGGACAGTGTGGGCCAATCAGCCTAAGGTTGTTCTGAGGGGTCGGCGGTGTGACATTACAGTAAACAGGCATTCCAGTGGCTGGGAGTGACCCTTGACCTGTCTGGTTAGGTAGCATGATTGGCTGTTGGTATGACTGCTGGGGCAGTCCTTGAGAACCCTGGGTCATTGGCACCTGTAGAAAGACACAAGAGAGAACTGTTCACAAAGAGGTGATTTGGGGGTGTGCAATGAGATACTGTGATGTCGTGAAAAATATTCAAGTTTGTGGGTTCACGAATCTCAGCTCTACCTTTTGTTCGCTGTTTCACATTGGACAAGTCACTTAACCTCTCTGATTTCCTAGCCCATTTGCATAATGTCAGGTGCTTCAAGTGCCAGCTAGGGGATTGCAAGGATGATGTACGATGCTTGGTACCTGTCTGGCATGCAGTAAACGTGCAGAGCTGTTAGTTCTGAGCTTCTGTTCTCTCTCTCGTTACCATCCTGGAACAGCACTCTGGACCTCCATTCTGGATGTCTCTGTTGGGAAAGCCATGCTTCTGTTCTGGTTTTATGCAAACAAGTGGCCTAGAGCCAACTGTAGCAAGAGGGGCTTTTGTTCCAGGCACCTAAGTCCCTCTCAGCTTTGGCGAACATCTAACGTGGAGCTGGAGGTAGACACTGACACAGTGTGAGTAAGGATTGTCAGGGTAGGAGAGCTGAGGATAGATTTCTTCGGGGCCAGAAGTGCCTGGTTACTTGGTGCAGCTGAAAACAATGGTTAAAGCATTTTCCTGCCCTTCCCTTCCTCTTCTAGACTGCATAACACTACGGAAAACGCACTGTTAGGCTTCATAAATGTCCTCTGAATGAATCGGAGATGCCATTTAAAATCTCACAACTTATAATTGTGGTAAAATGAAGTTTTTTTTTGGGGGGTGAGGGTATGTAAAACAATGAATGGTAATTTGAGGACTTTCTCCCACTGAGCAACATTTCTATAGAACGCCCAAAGGTCTTCGTCAATAGAAGTTTGGACTAAAGACTTTTCTCGCGTGAATAGAAAGTTTATATGGAACCACACTGGCAAGGCAGGCACATGCTACAGTAATTACAGAAGCAGGCATTTCCCATGTCCTATTCATCAGCTATAACCTTGACTCAAAGTCAACCATGAACAGAGGCTGTGCCTAGCACCCACCCAGCACGGGGGTGTACCCACAGCCTGTTGGTTGGCCCGTGCTATTTTATAACCCTGCTGATGTGCACCTGATAAGAAGACATTGTTGGGTAGGAGACCATCACACTTTGCACCGGAGTTCCTGGTTGGTTGCTCATGACGCTCTGACTCTGAGCCTGCTGCACTCCCATCAGGCCTTGGAACCCCTGTTGACCAGACAAGACGGGCTGGTAACCTGCAAAGGAAGACCACCTTTTGAACTGGTTGTGCCAGGAAAAGCACAAGTGCTATTTGGTGGGATGCGAGCATTTGTTTACAAGCCAACCTGCAGACATCTCCATCTCCACATCAGGAAAGTGTTATCCAAATGCTTGCTTTGTAAGAATGCTCTTTTTGGGTGGGGGTTCCAAGAGGGGACAAGAGTATGGCTCTCCAAAATTGACTGATATTTCCATCTTTAGGCAGAATAGCCCAATGAGCATGTTGTGACAATGGTAAATTCATGACAAACACAGTCACCTCTATTGACATCAGTTGACAGATATAATTTACAGTATATCTTTCCTACATGTCTTTTGCTTTGGTTTTGATGATATTTGGAGAATTCACAGATCAAGTTCTTTTCTAATTAAACTGATAAACTCTTATTTTTTCACCGTTCTGCATAACCTCATGCCACTCAGAGGGTACCAAACATGCAATCTACTTTGTGTCCTCATGAACAAAACGATTCCCTTCCTGACTGATTTGATGTCCTTTTCCTTAGACAAAAGACCATAACAGCAAGTGAAAGGTATTGCATGTTTTTGTTCTGAGAGAACGTTCTGGTAAAACACTCCAATAATGACCATGTACATGGTAACATGATCCAGAAGGCAACATGTAAAAATTTTATCTGTTTATGTCCTCTTGGGTGGCTAATTAGTTGAGTTTCTTTTCTTTTGGTGGGCCAGCATTTATGTGTTCTAATCATTTTAATCCCCACAACAAGTAGTTTAAGCATTCTTAAAGGAAGGCTGTGAACTGTTCTTGTACATGTTGGGGAAAAGTGATGATTTAGGTGAAATGTTATGGTGGCAGAGAAATGAAACAAATTTGCTTCCTGCTGTTAACAAGGTCCTTCCAGAGCCCAAGTTATTAAATGCACTGAGTACCTAGGAATCAGTGCAGCTTCTCTCTCTCTCTCTTTAAATCTTTATTGTTGAAAGTATTACAGTTGTACCCCTTTATCCCCCACCACTCCACACCCATCTCCTCAACCCCCAGGCCTTCACCACACTATTGTCTGTGTCCATGGGTTATGCATATATGTACACAATCTCTATCCACCCACCCACCCCTGCCTTCCCTATGAGATTCATCAGTCTGTCTCTGGATCTGTTTTGCTCATTAGTTCATTTTGTTCATTAGATTCCACATATGAGTGAGATCATATGAAACTTTTCTTTCTCTGATTGGCTTATCTTGCTTAATAGTGTTATTAGCATAATATTGTCCAGGTGCTTCCATGCTGTCTTAAAGGGTAAGCGATCCTTCTTTTTTACTGCTGCATGGTATTCCATGGTATAAATGTACCACAGCTTTATCTACTCATTTGCTGATGAGCACTTGGGCTGTTTCCAGATCTTGGCTATTGGAAATTGCACTGCTATGAACATACGGGTGCATATATTCTTTCTGGTTGGTATTTTGGATTTCTTAGGATATATTCCCAGCAGTTGGGTCTCTGGGCCAAATAGCAGTTCCATATTTAACTTTTTGTGGAAACTCCATACTGTTTTTCATAGCAGCTGCACCAGTCTGCATTCCCACTGCAGCTGCTTTCTTAAAACAATTCTCTGAGGGAGAATCTTTAAGATCTTAGATTTTTCTCAACATAAACATTAAAGTAAGTCTTACAACTAGATTTAAAAAATTGGGACAAAAAGTAAAAACATTCCTAATCGATATACATTATTAATAAATAATCTGTATTTTGAGTGCATGTGAGAGTTTTACCTTATATTGAGGAAGGTGAAGAAGGATAAAATTATAGTATAGTCTTTATGGAGGACAATATTTTACTATCCTTGGCCATACGAAAAAAAAAGTATCTTCATCCATTTTAGAGATATTGTAGAAGCATGGATTGCCAATAACCCCTGAGTTAGGAGGTCAGTTATATTCATCAAAGAGATGACATAAGGAAAAGTCAGTCTGGACTACCAGAGAGAGCAAACTTGAGAGGCCAGCCTGTGCCCACGATCAGAGAGGGTGGAGCAAGTATGTAATCTAGAAAGTCACCTTTTGACTTTCTCTACATGTCCCATTGTTTTATGTTCCTATTCATCACCTTACTTCATTTTCATAGTTTTAAGGAGTGATTCTGCAGTTTTATAAAGTCACCACCTATTAAGAATGCAATTAAGAGTGGTGACCTCCACCCCACCAGCCACACTGTGTCCACAGTACACAGTTACGACCTTCCTTTAATATGCTCTGCGGGTCAGACTAGTAACATCCGCTAAGATCGTTTACAGTTTATACAGCAGGGAAAAACCATCAGACTAGGACACAAGAAATGTGACTAAGGCCATGTCACAGTCCTCACTACCTCCCAGAATGCCTCATACAAAGAGACACTTGGGAGAGATTTCTTTTAATATTAATTGCCCATAAAAAAAGTCTTCTATTTCCCATTGTCTCTAGGTCGTCCGCTCTAATTCATTTATCTGTTGACTCTGTTGCTGTTTTACTATTTCGTTTTACATGTCTCCTAGCCACACACCATTTATTTTCTGGAGGGAAAAAGGTTAGCCACACCAAATTCATTGTAACGATAATTGTGAAATACAGAGAAAATAACTGGGTATGGTGGTAGGAAACTTAGGACCAACAGACTTTCTGACTATTTAGCGCTGTAGCAAAGGTTAGGCAGTGTGAACCCATTATGAAGTCCCTGTACTGGTAACGATAACAAAGCCTTATTTCCAGTTGAAGAGTCAAAGTACAGGTTGAAAATTAGAGAAATGTCCTAAATTTTTGACTTGAATTTGGTCATATGGTGAAAGGCCAGCTGGCCTCAGTGGAATCTTTGGCAGAACACCCGTAGCTAAAAAGAGGAGAGAACAGCGGTGGGGGAGGGTTGCGAGTAACAGAAAGGAGAGTTGCTTCTATTTATGTACTTGCTTAGTGACTCCTCCCATCCTTTCACTGAGTCTGTTCAAAACTGAATAGAGGTGGCCTAGGAGAGAGTCACTATTATACCAGCTTTAAGCCCAAATTGGGGTGAAGAGAAAATGTCTTAAGGTAGTAATAGAGATGTGATGACATTCAATAAACAGAATGTTTTGGAAGGCACGCATCAGACAATATTTAAGGAGAGAAAAAAGCGAGGAGGTGGTGCGGCTGCTTCCCAGAAAAGAGGCACAGTCCGTGGGAGCGCGATTCATCGTTGCCAAGAGCCCGGACCAGCCGCAGAGGCAGCATGACTCCCTCCCAGGGCCCCCTCTGTCTGATGATTTGTGAACTTCAATATTCAGCTATGCATAGCAATGGGCTACCAGCTCTGCGCTGGGCTTCCCACAGTAAACACACTTAAGGCAAATAAAGATTTATGTGGGGAGCGAATGAAGCGCTACCATTTCGAAATGAAAACTTAAGTATAAAGAAAGCCCAATTTATATTCATGACTCGCATTCGTTACTCAATTTGCTCTCCGGGCAAGAGATTTACACCTGGAATGGTTTAATTGGAGGTCCCCATTTCTGAAAATTATGGTACAGCAAGTAGGCAGCAGCGTGGTCCTTTAGACAGGAAGGAGGCCGTATGGAATGTGCATCTGAGCTCTGCTCCAGAAACAGACAAATAGAAATGCGGTAGCAGTGACCTAAGAATGAACCGACAGTGTCTGCCTGGGACACAGCGCACCCGAAGGCAGAGATGGCAGTGTCAGTGGCAACCCGCTTATCTCGTCTATTCAAATGAGAAATGTGTTCCGGTTTGTCAATTCTCAGCTGTGAAATGATCAGTTTTTCATATTTATTGAGGATTAGCAAGATATAATACATCTTGGGAAACAGAAACACCACCAGTATCTGCCCTGTAGGCGTGCTATGGAGATCATGAAGACATTAGTGATTTTTATTATTTCCTTCAGTCAAGATTAATTCAATTTTCAAGTCACATGCCTCCTTTATTTTCCCGCGGTAAAAAGATTAGGAGTGGACAAATGCCTCCTAGCAAGTAGAAGAATGCATCCCCCTAAGATGGAGGAGTGATAAAATTTAAAATGCCTGGGTCTTATAACTCTGAATATATAATAGTGTTTCTACTAAAATACAACCATTGTTGAATATCATTTGTAGTTTGAGTATAACTCATTAATATTCTGTCAAGGAATGTAAACTGAATGGGGATTATAAATTGGCATGATTACGATTGACATTATCTAAGCTCATACTTTATTTGAATACTTTGTTACAGATCCAACATTTTGAACATGAATGAAAATGATGAAGTAGTAACCTGTACTTTCAGGTTTTTGTTTTCTGACTGTTGGTTTTGGAGGTTGAAGATGGGGAAAGGGTGTAAAGAGGGCAAATATCTACAGAACAAATTAACTGAGAAGCGAGGCAGTTCTCATCCCCTCCCCCAACCCACCCAAGCAGGGTAATTTTCATGTTTTGTTTATTAAGTGAAGTCTTCTTAATATGGTAGAAGGTTTTTGCAAATGATTGACATTAATAATCTGCTAATATAAAATCACTGGTCTTGGGAGAGTCAAAATACAAATATTTCTCCAAGTTTCTAAGGAACGAGCTAGCTGTTAGATTGTGAGTCCCACCTCACACATAATTTTGTGATGGAGTTGCAGTAGCTCAGCCGTGGCCTAGCTGGGGAACAATATGAAGAAGAAAAATGCTTTTCCAGGCCTGCCTCTCCCTTTGCTGACTTTTTGTAGTTGCAGCATTGCAACACTTTCCAGTACCTGCCTGGTTTGTTCCTTGAATTCTATCAGTTCCTCTACACTTTCATCTGCTTTGAAGCCTTTCCGTGATAAACTAGCTAACCAGCTCTACTCCGTGATCACTTACTCTAATCCAAACAGTGAATGACGAGCTTTTCCCGTATTGTCACAACAATCCTGAGAGGTGGTCACTGGTACTAACCTTTTATTTAAAAAAAAAAAGACAACTGTGATTTAGAGAGCTGTAGGAACTTGTCTGAGGTGGCGCCACGCAGCTCCTAGGAGAGAAAGCTAGAATATAAGTTGTAGTTTTCCGACTTTGGCATCCTTGCTTTTCCTCATTAGATGGTAGTGCTATTTCTTATACCTTCTTCCAACTCTCATACCTTAACATAACCCCTTTAACGTGGCAGATACTCAATGGCCATTTGCTGTGTTAATTGTTCTCTCAGTAGTTAAAACAATTGAGCAAAATGGACAATAGTTATGATCTACACTTCACTGAGCAAGGTCTTGCTAGTATCCAAGAAAGAAAATCAAAGGCAAAGCAAAACTGAAATCAACCCAAACCTCTCAATAATGGTGTTATAGGTTGTCACTCAAATGGACTCTAGTCCTCTCACTTACCTCATTAGTTTCTAATCAGCCAATTCTATAGCTTTCAATTCTAGGGCCTTTTCAATTAATGGCTCTCCTCACAGTCTCTCCTCACTGTATATTTCCTCTGAGTTGCTTCGTCAACATGATATTAAAATATAAGGTAAAAATAATTTATTTCCACATGAAATGGAAGACCAATTTGGTCATTTGACTATTTAAGCAACTGGTTGTCCTGAGGACAGTCTCTTGACTTTTGGAAACAAAAATAGCATTCATATTTTGAATGATAAAAATAGGTAAGAGAAAAAAGATAAACAGAGACTGCAGAATGATCTAGTATGTCAGATGAAGGCCCAGAGAAATCAAGATCCCCCAGGCCACATAGGCTGTGCTTTGGGAGATTATAGATCGCTGTCATTATGCTTCCTAATGCTGTGAACACCATGGATTTGTTCCCAAGGTTTACTTTGTTACTAGGGCACCGTCTCTCAGAAAGGAATTTCTTTCTAATTTCATCTGCCTATGGCACTCCGGTGCTCCAGGTGGCTTGGGAAGGGAGAAGAGATATACAGCATAATAATCATGGTATCCCTGTGGTTTCCTGAACCTGAGGTCCTTGGACACTAAGGAAGGCACCTGATTTCATTGGCCTTTGCAGAGCTGTCCTAATACAATATCAAGGTGAAAAAACCCAGGTGTGACAATGCAGGCCAAGGGGGGCCAGCCCTGAGAAGCAAGGAATGAATCTTTTGAAGCATTCTCTATGCCGACCTCCCAATGTATGGGACTACAAACTCTAATTAGGAGTTTTAAAATGAGAAAGTAGTATAGATTAACTGGAAGCCTTTGTTAATCTCCAAACATATCAAAAAATTAAGATATTGGATAAAAATACCTAGCCTGGAAATCATAATCGGATACTATTCTGTTCTTAGGTATGCAGTAAAATGGCATGAAACAGTCCTAAGAATTCAAAAACAGGACAAGAAATTGCACTCCCCTCCCCTCCTTTAGACTTATCATGACTTCTTCCGTCTTTGTGTCAATGTCGCCTTCACCTTATTTATGGACACTCTCTGCATCGATCCTTTCTTTTGCTCACCATTTATTTATTCAGTGGTTTTAGTTTCTTAGGAATAGATGCAGAATGACCTGCAGGGAGGCTGTGTGGGGAACAGGGTAATGCAGCCCGTGTCCCGGGGATGCCCAGTCCATCCTAATGAGTTTGAGAAGGGCTGGGACAGGCCATGAGTGGAGCCATGCTTCCTGAAGCAGTAGTCTTCTTCATACGTGCTCTTTTGCTCATTAGCTTTCATACTGCACAGAGTGTACTTCTTAAAAGCCTCTTTACTGTCCCCTGAGAACATCCGCGCACGCATGGGTCATTTCCTAATGGCAATACACATCAGATGAACCACCCTACGACTGCAAGCTCGGGGGCCTCTTCACTGCAATTATACCATCCTGATCCATGTTATCACAACTACAAAGCTGGTTTTCTTTCTTTTTTAAAAAAAATCAGGGCAAACATGAGACACATTGTTAAATGACTAGAGGAATGGGTCATGCACGGAATTTCAATGAATGCCTCTGAGGGAAGCCGGCATTGAATTCCATTTTAAATGGAAGAGGCTGTCATATTATTGAAGTGAGTCTCTGAACTTTTCGGGCCCATGGTGCCGTGCTGACAGTGAGGGAGCTTCAACAACCCAGGGGGAGAAAAGCTGCAGGAAGGCGCACAAATGTTTTCGTTTCTTAATGAGGCTGCGTGGCTTAGGAGGAAACGCGGCATTCTCGCATCGCATTCTCGCACCTTTACCAGGGCTTATTATGGACCTGCTGAAAACCAGGCTGGGTGGCAGCAAACTGCTGCTGAGGCAACATAAAGCTTCAGGACAGAGATGGCTCTAATAACTGAATAACTGTCCCCTCAATAACATCCCCCCCCCCAGTAGATATTTTCATGGAAGGATTGCTTTTGATCAGTCGGATAGAATGGGATAATCATGAGGTCAAAAGTCATGGGGTCAACACCATTGCGATCAAATTACTGTCACTGTCAAATAGCTACAGGGTATAACCTAGCCCTGGCCCACTATTGTTGAAAATAAGTGCTATGGGCACAGATTCAACCTGTAGAAATCTACTTATCCCTACAACAGGAAAAATTACCTCATAGGCGACAAATAGTGGCTAAAAAGTGCCAGTGTCCTCTTTGTAGAAAAAAATATTGTACATTTTCCCCAAGTAGTCAAAGATATCTATGTTATTTTTTTTAAATTTCAGACTGGCAGCGTTCTTACCCAAAGATCATTCAGGTGGTGGGTTTAAACAGCTTGCAGTCATAGGGTGGTTCATGGTGGAATCTACTGGAAGGCCATAATCCAGGGCAGAGACAGTGAAGACCTGAACTCAGGCAGTTGTGGTAGGAATCGGGAGAGGAGACACTTAGGATGTGAGTTGTCAGCAACTGGCATCTAGGAGTTTTAGTGGGTCACATGTTTGATGAACAAGAACTTGGATGAAAGGACTATATCATATTCATGAATATCAGTTGTCTGCTATAAAATTGAACTTTCTGATCAACAAAAGCCCTGATTTGTAGTTCTTGATAATTTTCCTGGTATAAATATTTCCACCATGGCCAATTTCAAGCTATATATAGCTTAAGCAGCTGGCAAAATGCCTGACACCCCTCTCCTCTCCGCCGCCTGATCTTGTGAGTCTGAATGAGAGCACTCTGGCACACCACTGACCAAATTCAGTGTCAGAAAAACTTTCAGTTCACTTACATTTTGTTTCGTTTATCCTTTTTCCTTCAAGTCTTGTTTGCTATTTGTTTTTGACACTGGTGTAAGAATGACTGTAACCTACTCAGAGTTTATGCAATCAGTGGAGACAGGCACAGAAATCTATGATACACTGGGTGTCATTGGATAGGAACACATCTCAGGTGCATGGATGTCCGGTGTGAATCAGAAATGGGATGCATATGGCAGGAGGTTTCCAGGAGATTGTTTGAATGTAGTATTAGAAGGGGAGCAGGCGTTTGCTAATGGGGTGGGATGAAATGGGAATAATAAAAATAAAGCAGGTATAAACATAAGGACTACCCTGCGAGTAACCCAGAGATGTGAAAAATATGGTCAAGGTGTCTAAGTATTTAGAGGTGGCAGCAGATTAGAAACGAGGAGAGGACTATAGGAAGAGAAAAAGGAAGTGGGGTCAAATCCTGGGGCTTTGAAAACCATTTATAAAATTGGAATTGAATGTTGAAAGGTTAAGAGTGCCATGTAAGGTTGATAAGCAGAACAATAAAATAAAGATCAATCATTTCATAAAGTTTCTTCAGGAGTCCCTTGGTGACTGCATAAGTAGAGGCAGGGAATTGACTAAGGGAGGGATGGCAGTAATCTAGGGTACAGTCAGTGAAGAGATGAACTGAGGCAAAATGGTAGAGATGGAGAGATGAACACCTTAGAGAGATACTTAGCATGTGAACTGTCTGAAACTGTCCTCTAGGAGCTGCAGGGAGGGTGTGAAAGAAAGGAAACGCCCAAGAACAAATCCTAAGGTTCCCATTTGGTGAGAGAGTTGATGGTAGTGTCAGAGCCTTGGCCATACATACAAGAGGGACAGTAAACGGAGATGTTCAGTAAACACATAAGCAAAAGAATCCTGGGGCTCATAGAATTAGGCAAACAGCTGGTCTCAGAGATACAGATGTGGAAGTCATGAAGGCATAGCTGCTCTTGGAGCCAATATATTTATGAGCTTGGTGTGAATTTATGTGTGTTACCTATAACCAAAGTTTTCCAATGAGAATTTGTAAAGTTTTCATTATGGAATTTGGGGAATATGACTTCCAATTCCCTATTATCCTGTCTCTTCATCAATATTCCAACAAATGGCCTCAAAGGAAAGCCTCCTGGGCACCCGATGATGTCACAACTCCAAACAGCAATGGAGAGGTACTTCCTGTTTATTTACATAATCAACTCCTGATTATTCTTAGTAATAGCAATAAGAAATATCTTGTATCCCACCATGTGGGAAATTGTTATTTAAATTCATGGTTTTTATCTTGATCGAGACAACAATCAGAAGTCCTTCCAGCTTGTGCACACAAATACAAAAATGTCCTCATCTCTTCAGCTGGCTGGAATTGGAGGCTATGGCCAACACTTAAGTCCGATTTCACAATAATTAAAGTGAAAATAAAATTGAAGGACAAATGGTCCGTCCTGAAGACTCGTTCAATCATCCCTCTAGGGCAGGCTGTCTCCATGGTGACAGAGCAGTTTTATTATTTTTTTTAATAGCCTGCTCCAGGGCAGGAAGAGAAATGATCCAGATCATTCACTTGTTAACTTTTCCCTTCAACCCATGGCATTTAAGGGGACTACTCACACTTCATCATGGTTAAAGCTTTATAAGCACCCAAATGGAGTGTGAGCATCTTAACAGAGTCTTAGCCTTTGTACCCGAGGTTCCCTTCCAGGCCTCAGGGGGGCTCCCCTGCCTGATGCAGCCAGCTCTCTAAGCCTTTAGGCGGAGGGAGCCCTCTGAGCCAGATATTCCACTAATGTCTTTAGTGTAATGATGATGCAAATACACTCAATCCTGCCTCATCATCTTGTCACCTGCTTCCTGCTTATTCCACCCCTACCCCCCCCCCCCACGAAGGAGCTCTTTTCTCTGGATCCGTGGTTCCCAGCATTGGCCTATTTCTGAATCACTTGGAGGTCCAGTTAAAACACCAGTTGCTGGGCTCCAGCTCCCACAGGTTCTGATTCAGCAGGTTGGGGCCCAAGAATTTGCCTTTCTGACAAGTTCCCAGGTGATTCAGATGCCACAGGTATGGGGACCACACTTTGAGAAACACTGCTGGGCCCTGGCGCTCAATCAATCCTTCTGTCTTACATTCCTGTTGTTTAATCCACCCCGTTCCCCCTCACAGAGTGGGTGATGGGGTCTGACGAACACTCTGGGAGAGGGCATCTCCCTCTCGACTTCATTTTCATTACCTGCAAGATGGGGACAATCCTTTCCTCCAGGAAAAGCTGACCAAGGTCAGCTGCTTTCTCTTACCCTCTTTGTCTTTCTGGAAAAAAGAAGTTCCTTCTAATAGCAAATAAAGAGGGCTCGGCACTCTTCCTAGTCCCACTTCTTGCTGAAGGGGAGGAAGAAATATGGGAAGAAGCTGAAAATGGAGTGGAGAGGGAAGAGAAAATGTATCTGAAACATGATGTTTGGCATTCTCAGCTTTATGTTAGCATTTGGTGAGACAACTGGGAAAACAAAGAGGACTTTTGTAGCCTTGTGTTTCTCAGGACATAACTGTGACTTTGCTAACCATTGGTTATGCTCTCTTGCAATTGAGCCTCAGCATTCCTTTGGGATAAATGAAAAGCAAGCACCAAGAGACCGGGACCTCACCCACTTTCTCTGCTATAGCAGACATCTCCTATTCGTTGCTTTTCTGAATCTCTTTTTGGCCTCATCTAAGCTGCTGTCACTCAAATGGACTGTGTACAATGGTTCGAATACCTCTTGGTCCACCAAGCTCTGGTGACCATGCTAGGGTGCAGAGGGCTGCACAGAATCACACACAGAATTTCTCATTCGTGGGGTCAAAATCCCACTTCCCTGCTAGTCACTTTGTCAGCATTCATACTGTAGTGCTTCTCCAAGTAGGACAGACTGGACAACTAGAAATTTTTGTTTCCTAGTCACACATCTGTCAGTTCTGCTGCTGGTGTTATATCGTTAATGTGACCTTGGAGAATTTTGTGTACCTGAACTAGGGCTCACCTAGCTAGCTATCAACAGACTTCTCTTAAAAACAAACAAAAAAACCCGGAAGGGCATTAGGGAGAAAAAAAATAAGGGTTCTGAAGATTCAAAGAAGTTATAATGAGTTGCAAAAACAAACAAACAAAAAGCCCCCAGAATTAAACCATCTCTTTCGAAACAATCAGCACAACTGTATCCCCATATTTGGATGTAGATATTAGCAGTTATACTTAACCAACAGGCAGCATTCTGTAGAGGTCATATAGTGGGTTAGTAGAGACCGCATTTACACTAACTCCATCCAAGTGTTCTCCATTCTTCACTATTGTGTGTGAAGACTCTACTCACTGAGCTAAGCCCTTTAGATGTGGAAATAATTATTGTTCTCATTTCACAGAGGACCAAAATGAAGCGTGGGGAACTGAGTAGATTGTTTGGGGCCACACAGCCCAGGAGCCCCAGAATTAAGTCACTAGTGTTCTGCTGGTTTCTTTACCACCACCTGACCCTGGCAGGAGACAGAATTGCACTGCAAGGACTCATGGGAGGAGCTGTTAATATACAGAACACTGCCAGATGAGTGGGCAAGTTAAGGGACCAACTGGAGAGAGAGGCATTCAGAGCCCAGCTACAGTGGCCTGAGGGCCTTAGGGGAGGAGCCTGTGTACAGAGGCCTTCAGTAAGAGCTTAAGGGGCCATCTGGAGAACCCAGTGCACCCAGGGCCAGGGACCGCTGAAGGGACTCTGATCTCTCGCTCCTTCTGCCCTCTGGTCTCTTGTCACCGATACCTTGCATTAGGAAACCCCCCCCTTCCCCACCCCACCCCACCCCACCGCCCTCCACCATCGCTCCGGGAAGCACAGGGCAGAGGAACCTGCGAGAGCAGTGTGTGTGCTCAGGAGAGAAAGACAGAGAGTGCCTATGTGGTGGCAGGAGAGGCAAATGGGGACTAACCAGCAAATCCCTTCCCTTCAACGATTACAAGAATACACTCCTGCAGGCTACAGAGTCCAATGACGATTTTAAAGAGAGTCAGACAATAATTTCAGCGGAGCACCGTCTCTTGGTTTTATAGATCTTTTTCCCCTTCAGAAACGATCCTTCTTAACACCTGATAATATGTCAGACTGTGCACTTAGCACGACTGCTTTGGCAATTAAGTAAATGTTAACTCTCAAATTTTTATGTCACTAGACGTTAGGGCAGAATATTTGACTCTTTGCCCTAATGCTTGCCTTTCCATTTGGAGGAAATGGCAACGTTTGCAGGGAACTGATAATAATGTAGGAAGTACTATTAAGTAATGCTACTGTTTAAATATCCTGTAGGGCAAAGAATGAAAAGTTAAATTATGATTCGACTCAAGCAGTGCTTCTCATTTTGTTGAACTTGACATTTTCCTGCGCTGGCTGCATCTCCAGAAGACTGAGGTCAAATGGATAACAAGGCAGAGATTCTTTCAGGGGAAACGAAAAAAAAAGATAAAAGGGGGGCCTCGTCTGTTTCTACAATGATACTTGCATTCCCCAAGCTTATTTGGTTTAGAAAATGCTCTGCCATAAATTAGTCTCAAGTTTAATAGCATTAGCCATAATTTTTCAAATATTTAAAGCGGCGATCGTAAGATGAAATAGTGCGAAGGGGTATTTCAATGAGACTTGAAATAAGCGTTCTGGTGTTAAAGCTGAGTATCTGCTTCTTCATGGAGAAACCACAGGCTCTGTAATCAGACAGAGAAGGGGCTGAATGCTCTCCCCCTGCCCATGGTTCTGAGGTGGGGGATGTTATCTGGAATCTCTGAGCGTTGTTTTGCTTGTCTGTTAACTGTGGGCTAATAACGTCTAACTCCCAGGGCTCTTGTGAAGGTCAGGAGAGAAAGACATCGTGTTACGTGACTCACACATTCTTCAGCACCTGGCATTTCCTACGTGGCAGTTGGCATTTGTTTCCATCAAACGGTGCTACATAAATGACAGTATTTTCATTCCCTTCAGAATTATAGCCTAAATGAAAAGCAACTGGGAATTGTAACAATACCTGGTTGGACTCCACCTGCCTCTTCCTCCCCCCAAAAAAAATCTTGGCACTGTTCCTTCTAGCTGACCACATTCATGCTTCAGTACCCTCAGACTCCCATGAGCCCAGGCCCGGTCAAGTGCAATCCACCTGGATGTGCTCTTCGGCCCGTGGGTTCTGTGGGAAGTGTAATCAGCGAAGCAGCTCTGGATGTGAAGGCAGGCAAAGCACCAGTAGAGCAGCGAGTGCAAAAGGCAAGCTGGTGTGCCTCGGGAGCAATTACTTGGAAGCAGGCAGGGATCATGAGGAAAGGCACGTGGGCCTGGGTGCCAAGCTCTGGCGGAACGCCGGTTTCCAGGCTGCTGCTTAGGACAGCCAGGGCGCCGGGTTCTTCAGTTAGAGGCTCTACTCCACGTTTAATCCCAAAGACCGAGGCCTCCTTTGGTTCCCACACGAGAAACAAACCCACTTCCCCTCTGTCTCTTGTCTCCTGATTAAAGTTCTGCTGGCACCTCCCGCAGGCTACACTGGCTGCACCTGATCAGCACTTAAGACAAGGAGAGCTCCCTCTCAACAGGAGCTGTCTGAGGGCAAAAGGGTGCATCCTGGGCCCCTTTCGGTCTCTTGTGGTGACTCATTAAATAGAGGCCCCTGTCACAGGGAAGCGACAAAGCAGGGCCCAGCCGCCGCCTCTGCTTCCCCAGGCTGGCTGCTCGCTCCAGGGTCCATGTTCTGTCTTGAGATGATCACAGTGCTTCCCAGCACCTAGACCCCGAGATCCTTACAGAGCCATGGGGAGCCTCCACTTCAGCAACACTGCTCATCTCTCTCTCTTGTACTGTTTGTGTGTGTGTGTGTGTGCATGCGCTAGATGATAAAGCAAGTGGTTTTTGAGAAAAAGGGTAACATTTTCAGTTGACATTGATTATATTATAGTTTTCTTTCAAATGCAATATTTCATATTCATTATATATATAGACCAATTTTACTTTTTTTTCTGTTTAACAAATGCAAAATTTTCATGGGCTTTTTATTTAACCGTGTTAGTAAAAAAAAATCATGATTTGTGAACAAATTATCTTTTGAAATGTTGGCCCAAGTGAATCATAAAATGGACATTTAAGTTAAAGACATGTTAAAGTATCATAATCAATGTTTTTAAAATTCTTTTAAACTTGATGTTATGCTTTAAGCACTAAAAAGTAACTGGCTGGTTTTGATGATTTTGTTTCGTTCCTAACGTATGAGATACGTATGGATCACTGCAAGCACTAATCCACAGAAAGCCACACCAAAGATCAGAGATGCCCCAGTCCTCCTGAGCAAACAGTCAGAGTGGGTACAAATGTCACCATTTTCCTCTTTTAAACTTTGGAATGTATTCATTTACTTTTAGTCACTAGTTTTACTTAGTGTACGTTGCCCTCAGTGGCACAACGTAAAAATTAAAATCTACCTCCCTTACTGTTAAATAATGGAGTCAAATAGTGCAGTTATATATAGGGTGACCGTATGTGTCTGTTAATGCCTATTTCTCTAGTGTAATGAATAGCCTCCCTTTTTACTCTCAAATGTGTAGGAGTTCAGGTGATAATTGTACAATGACTATAGATATATGCATGTATACACACATGCAAACATTTACACTCATATACAAACATGTGTTTGCATGTGTATACTAGTGGCCCAATGCATGAAATTCGTGCAAGAGTAGGCCTTCCTTCCCCCCGCAGCCGGCACTGGCATCCCTCTGGCACCTGGGACCTTCCCTTGCAGCCTGGCTTTGTCTGGAGGATTGTGGGAAAGGAGGTCCAGTCTAATTAGCATATTATGCTTTTATTATTATAGATATGTAAATATACTTTTTAAAGAGACTAGTGGAGATTTTATTGGAATGAGTTTAGAGGAAGTTGACTCTTTCTGTGTTTCTCATAAATTGCATTGTAACATTCGTTGTTCTCTGTCTTTAACCAATGGTCCGTTATGCATATGTGTTAAGCAATGCATGGCTTAGAATTGAAAGTATTTAACTATGTTTGGCAGATAACTGGGTTCAAAAAAGTGCAAAAGAAATGAGTGACTGAGGCACTGTGTGCTCTCTCTTCTAATCCCTACTCACAGCCTCCCACTCAGTGTCTTCAGAATTCCTTTTCTTGGGAGGGAGGAGGGATGGATGGAGTAGTTATAATAATTTGAAGTATTAATCTTCTTTAAGTTGACAGTTTAATGTTTGCAACAGCAGGTACTTCCAGAAACTCTTAAATCCACTGTTTGGGAATTGCTTCTTAGTTTCCTCACTAGCCTTTGAAAGGGGGGAGACGAGGGCAATGAAACAATAGGTACCAGTGGGGAATGTATTGATCAAGGACACTGACATTTAACAGAGAGGTCTGTGGGTCTCATTGAAAATATGATGAAAGTCTTGGACTCTTTTTTCTAGTCAATTGTACCCTGACACACAAAAACCATTTTTCATAAAATTTTTCTGGTTTCAGGAACTCCAAAAATGTAGTCACAAAATGCCGAATTTAAAGGTCCTCATCTAGCCAGAAAGATGGGTAATTCTCATTCTTTTTCATTCAGATGTCAGACAATTCTCAATACACTCGCCAGCAAGATGCTAAGCACTAAAAAGAAGTGGTGGTGATGGGGGGGCCAGGGCTTGAGGAATCCACAAGGAATGCGTTTGCACTGATGACAAGTATTTTAATGTCACTTAGACAAGTTCAGGCATCTCTGGCTGATCCAAGGGAAACCACCAACGGAAGGAAGGTGTTTCTTTGAAACGTCTTTGTGAATTGAATATTGAAGAGAAGCCTGAGAGGGGCATCCCAAAATACAAGGCGGGGCAAACGTGGGTTTACAGTTGTTCTTATGGAAAATAACACAATAATGAATAAGGAGCAATACGAGAATAAACTCCGTTTTGCGTACTCACAACTGTAAACCTACACTGACCCCACTCTGTATGAAGTCTATCATTTACTACTAAAATGTTTCTCATTTACGGTAGCACTATTTTCAGCCATGTCTTTAAAAATTGTCATATGAGAAACCCTTCTTAATCTCTTAATTAAATTGGCAAGCACATTTGTAGGGTGGGGTGTCCTACCCTGGCTACAATCACGACTGATACGGAGCTGAGCTGCGAGGCTTTATACCTAACAGCCAAGGCAGGACACAGACACCCTCTGACAAAAGTGGAAAATGGAGTCGGGGGAGCCTTGAAAACGTGGGCTTAGCTGACACCACATCTCTGTAGTGCTGCCAGGGAACACCCGGCACAGAAGCCCAGGCTGAAATACATATAGCCAGATGGGCAGCACGGCAGCACAGTTAGTTTAATTATTCACGTACTAAAAACACATAGAGCTGTTCCGTCGGAGAATACAATTTTAATTAAGGAAAGTTCGTACTACAGCAGATGAGGGCCCTGGGAAAGCTTCCCTGATGAGATTGCATGACCAAGACTTCCTCAGCGGCCCGGCATGATTAACAAGATCTTGATGAAGAGTGTTGCTAGTTGAGTGGTTTAAAAATAGATGATTACCTCTGCTTTACCTTGGTGTGAAAGAGCTGCTACTCAATACCTAACACCCAAGACTACACATCCAGTGATGTATAGTGGGTGCAAATATCTCAGCCTGAGACATTTCTTTGGGAGGAAGCAGAGGTGATTACTGTTGTGTTTTGTAGGCACAGATTGTCAAGGCACGAGAGGCAGTGCGGTATTGTCAAGGCTCAGCCTTGGCAGCTAGACTCCTTGTGGACCCTGGAGCAGCTTAACCTTCAGCCCCACACCTTATCAAACCTCTGTTCCCATCACCTGGAAAATGGGGAAGGTGATACAATTGTTGACGGCGGTATCCTAGGGTTGGGAGGATGAGGTGGTAAAAAGTTGTAAGCGTACCGCTTGATGTATAGAAAGCACTCAGTTGCTTTCATTTAAAACTGTTTTTTTTTTTTTTAAAAAAAAGATCTGAAGTTAGAAATTCACTTGCTTTTTAAAAGTGCTTTCTTACTATGGTTTTCCAAAAAGGCATCACACTCTAATAATATTCTTTATCCCTGAGATGATGTCCTTTTTTCTTATTTTTAAAGACATCGTGTTGAGTCCTATGAATAACTAGAAACTCAGTGCTTACTTGGGCTGAAGCTATGGCTAAGAAAGCCACTTTATAAAGTACAAAATCCCTTTTTATCTCACATCAATAAAAAGCAAAATATCTACGAGGAACAGACCGCCGCAGGCAACAATAATTACAGTCTAATAACGCCGGGCTCTGTTACAGAAATGAGATTCTGGAAGAGCAGCTGACTCGGGTCCGGCTCGCCCCCTGCTCTGGGAGGCTGACAGTCACGCATCAGCCCGGCAAAGCCTGTGCAGCTGTCCTCAGACATCCAATGCCCTTTTCCTTTTCCTGCAACTGAGGCGTCTGGGATCACTACACAGATGATTGCCCCAAATAAAGGGGAATAAAAAGAGAGGAGGATTGTACCTTATAGAGGTGAATTCACGGGACTGGAAAGAAAACAGGTTGGCTTTGAAAAAGGCATAACGGAGATATGAATAGAGGACCAGCCAGGAGGACACTGCCTCATCTCTGAATGCAGTACACATACCCCATCTGTGACAAGGATCACCATGCTGATCACTGGGCAACTGCTTGGCACCCTGAAGGTCAGCTCATGACTCTTACGTCATTGTGTGACCCTGAACTAGTGACGGCTACCCTGGGCCTGAGTTTCCTCATCACCATGTCACTGTATCGCTAAGGACTCAAGCTGGGTCGGACCAGTTTAAGATCTCCTCTGAGTCTAACATTCTACAGTTCAAACAGAATTGCTTTATTGAGGACAATGAAGGAATTATGCCGACACACACTTTTTAAGCTCTGAAAGATGTTTTCCATTGAAATCTCCCTCCTTTTTTATCTCCCTCCCAAGAATAGCTGGTCCTGATACCAGATCCTTCAACACATGCCCCCAGATGTTTCAAATACATTTGTCAAATTTATCACAGGTTCCTTTCTCTCCACGTGCAATAACCAGACGCAACTAAAATGAGAACTTCAATGACTAAAGAGAACTGCTACCCAAGAAGATAATATTGAAGCTGAACCAAATCCGATATTAAGTAAAACAAAACAAAACAAAACAAAAAAACACCCTGCCTGATGTGAATTGAATTTTTCCAAAATCTATTAAGATCAGTCTATAGTTTATCTTTTGGGAGAAAAAAAAAACACACCAAACAAACCAAAATTAGTCCTCTTGATCTGAACAGAGTACAAAAGCCTTTAAAAATATAGTGTTAATGTATATGCAATGATTTAAAAAGTCACCTTTCTTCTCCTCCTTGATGACAATCCCTTTAAGAGACTGCATCTGGGTTACGTATGTATCTTTGTTTCACCATTCTCACTTTGCTTACTCCATGCCCTCCATGCAGTTACAATGTCCACACACAGCAGATGCTTCCTTAGTAAATGCACTGTTATTACTGAATGCATGTTGATAGAAAAAAACAGCATTGCCTCCCAATGTTACATAGAATTTCACCTAGACGTTCGTTTTGTTTCTAAAGAGAGGAACCCAGGGGCCCAGGATAAAACAGGCAATGGACAGCATGGCGAAGTGCACTCCTTGTGGACCCTGGAGCCGTTCTGATCTACAGCCCAGCAGGGAAGAACTGTAATCCTCAGCTTTCTGATTTCCCTGCTGGCCAAGGATGACACTAGCTCCGAGGGACAGACAATTTCCACAGGAGTGAGAGAAAGGAAATTGTCTCAGATGGAGCCTCGGGTCACACACAGACGGGCACAGCACGTAACTCATTAAACCTCAGTTTCCTAGATGACAACTGAGAGTACTGGCTGATTCCTTCAGCTCCAGCCACTCATGACCTTACTGTTTTGCCAATATTGACAGGCATTCTCCTGCTCTACTTTGAAAATCGTGGGTCTTTAATGATGATTCATCAATTCTGTCTGTCACACCAAACTGCCACCATGGACCAAAATTACATATGACAGCATATCCTCCCCATTGTCACAAAAGACACATAAATGACAGGCTGTCATGGAGAATTTCGGCACGAGAGTACAGTCAGCAGACTCCTGTTTATGGCTTTAACATGGGATGTGTATGTCTGTGGGCTTTCCACCAGGCTCACATGTTGCTCAGCAGCTGTGGCAATGACCAAAGTTGGCGAAGTCACTGCCCACCTGTGACAATTCTTAATCAAATATATTCTCTACCATTCCAAGAACTGTAGCAGCTTCACCTAGAAAAGCATCAAAGAGTTTCTAAGACTAAGAAGGCTGAGCCATTTACTAATCTGACTAATATATACCCTAAAAGACTCCCATTGGTAAACCCAAGCCAGTCTTTCCTAGGCCTAGAAATGAGTAAAAGGAGAACGTCTGGACATTTAAAAGACTAAAGATATTCCTTCTTGAAGAGAGCTTAAAAGCCCAATCATGTCGCTCCTCCTGGGGAGAAGTGCATCCTGTAAAATAGGTTTGATTTTAGTCCCCGAGATAACAAAAAGGAAGTGTAGTTCAGATGAGTGTTTTGTAGTCAATAAATGCTGTGAGTGAGAAGGCTTCTAAGGGCTTAGATATTTGCCTGGATACAATGGGTTCTATTAACCATGACAACACAGCGAGTTGAAGCAGTGAGCAACCTGGATTGTGCAACCTCCTCTGAGCGGGCTACATACCCCCACACTCCCACAGAGTTGTACACTTTTTATTTTTGTAGATGGGGGTACACGTGTCAAGCCAAAGCAGCATTTGCTCTTCTAAGCAATGCCTCTACTCCCACACTGTTTCTATGTCAAATTGCCTTTTCTGCTTCTTGGGAGGTGGTGTGGCTTTAAGAACATATACCTGTCTAGGCAGGTAGCAATGAAAGCTTATCAAACTATCACCAAATTATCGCCAAGGTGGCCAGGATGGACTGCCAAGAATAAAACTGTGATCTGACCAAGTATTACTCATTGCACAGGAAGTACGGGGTGTCTCACCAACAAAGGATAGAAGAAAACATAGGGAGATTAGATGGCATTTAAATGCAGCAGAGTTTCCATAGGTTCAAAGCAGGGCCGTGTCAAGGAGTCTACTTCCTGTGTGGACCCAGGGGCCTGTTTCTTTTGGGACTACACACGTAAGACGGAGGTGGGATATTTTGTTCACAAACACCCATCTGAAACCTTGCACGTGAGATGTTGAGGCTGCTCCTCTGGGTGGGTCTTCTAGGCAGGAGAGTGAAGTTTTATTCTTCACTGATATCAGCTCAAGTCAAACAGAAAGATGTGATAGTTTGCAACTTTGAGGACAAGATGTATCTGGTGGCTGTGGCACTGCAGAGCTTTATCGGGACCTTGGGTCCTGCTGTCCTCTGTGTCTGTTATTCCAGCCTGATGAATGGCTGGGCAGATTACGTGCTCAATCCAAGCTAATTTTTACTGTCTCAAGTTACAGATATAGCATCATACAAGTAGAGAGAGCTAGATGGGAGGAAAAAGACAGGTGTGTGGAATGTCTCCAGGAATTATGGCTATTCATTTCCTTTCACCTTTCATCTCGGCTTAACACAGGTTGACACCCCTGAGGAGAAATCCCTTTATTCTGGCCCTTTCTCATTTCCTTAACTTCCCTAATTCTTTAGTAAAACTGTGTCTTTAAAAAGAACGCAGGATATTGATAAACGTCACCAATTATCACCCGTGTTTAAAGAACAAAATTGCAAGCATTTAATGATGAAATAAGTACAGTCCTAAAACTGTAATACTATAATAATTTAGAACAGGATGCAGGTGGTCTCTCAGCGAAAAGACAATTAAATGAGAGTGAGTCATACTCAATTAAGCACTTGGAAAAAAATGTAAAAACTCAACATGCCAAAGTGGCATTTTTAGTAAAAAAGCAAATTTGTGAATGGGATTCCATTCCAAGCAGTTTTCCATGAAGGCATGCCATCATTTATTGTGCAGCTCCTTCCCTCAAAGATGTACTGCTTTAAATGAATGGTATTGCCATAGATCAAATATCATTTTTCTTTCCTAAATGGGTGTTTATAAAACAGTGGTACTTCCATAAATAATTGTAATCACAAATATCTGTCTTAGGCAATGTCGCATATTTTGGAAAAATGAGTAAATCTTCCAAAACATTATAGTTTGCCTTCCAGTACAGCTGCTTGAAGCAGAATTTTCCCTTTGAATCCATTCTAGGATGGGCCACAAAGAGGGAGAGCCACAGGGTGGGGAGCTTGGAAGAAGAGGTAGTGGGAAGGAGAGAGGTAAATTGCACCTACTTAAAACAGTAAAGACTCGGATGTTCATCTCTGGCTCCTCTTCATCCTTTTAACACACACACAACACAGGAATGCATGGACACTGGGCAGCATATGAGCCTGGAGCTGGGGTGGGTTTGGCGGATTAGATATCAGAGAGGCAAGGTGGTGTCTCATGGAGCCAGAAACTATAGAAATGAGGGTAACGGAAAGATGAAAATAATGGGGTGCATCTTGATTAAACTAGGGATGCTGATGGGAGAGTTATGATGCTAACCTGAATACTTCTATTTAGGATTGTGTAAGGAGTAGAATGGGATCACTACCTAGAGTCTGGAAAACACTGGTTTGGAGATACTGTAATTAGGCCTAAAGTAGGGGTTTATAAAGTTCTTATTAATAGCTAGTGGGTAGTTTCATATAAAAACGAACAGCATTGCAAACTTCCAGAGATGGGTGGAAAAATCTAAAATTCATACAAGTCCCTTATTTTCGATAAAGACAGAAAGAATGAAAGCTAATTCACATATTACAGTTTGCATGGGAGAGCACTTGGCTTTGAAACCCATTTGTTTCTAATTATAAAACCTGGCTTCTTTATAGACACTGTTTTCTCTGCTTGGAGTGAACTATTGAGGCAATTACAAACAAAAGTAGTTTCTTATCATGTAAGAAGGGATGGCAAATTAGTTTATAAATATTTAGCAGTTTTTAAGGCAAGCCAATAAAAAAAAGAACACAGTTTATTGTCCATCATGCTGAATAGAGTCCTGAAATAGTATTAAAACTAGATTGTTTTTCTCATTGGGAACTTCAGACATAATATTGTTATATAATACATTTTTTTTCCCTCTCAGGAGTCTAAGGGTTCAAATCAGGTTTGAATTCGGGTTCCATCATTTTGAAATAAAGAGGAAATTTGAAGTCAGTCTCAGAGATCACTATGGGCCCAAATTTGATTCTGCAGCTTGATTTATTGGAATGGCTGTCTATAGAATTGTCGAGAGAGGGGTATTTGTCAGACATCAGGTTTCTCCATCTTATACATGGCAGGCCCAACAGGACCCTTTTGGGCATAGTCCTATTTCTCTGTGAGCTGGTTTCACCCCACACTGGAGCAATGAAGAGCTAAATAAAGTTTAACCCCAACTGCAAGTATTTAATGCTCACATCATTATAGTAATAAATAATAAATTGCTGCTACAAACAGATAAAAATTGCCTCCCCCCTTTTTTTTGGTGAGCTTACATGATTTCCCTGGTATACTTCCGTGCATCTTAAACATATGTATATAATGAGCTTCCTAATGTCATTTTAGGAAATGTGTTATGATGCATTACAGTTTACACAAATAAAAGTCTTGGAGAGCATTGCATCTCTAAAGCATGAAGATAACTTATTGTTGTGGCAAATGATAAAACTGCTTACAGTGGCAGCTGTGATTTATGGAGGCAATTCAAACACACTTGGAAAGTATATTAGCTTTGCCTCTGCCCACAAAGGGCGCGTTTGAACAGGGTAGGACACTCCCGTGATAAATTACAGGCCAGACCCAAGTGAAGGCGATTGGCACATTAAATGCCTAAAGGCTCCAAATTACAGCAAGAATGTGTTTTCCCTGATCATCCCTCACATGCGGTGGCACCTAGGGTAGGCAAAGAGGCACATCAGTGCCTGGTTGTTTTATTTTGTAATAGTGTTTTGTTTTTTAAGTGAAGCTTGTCTTGTTGTCATTAATGAAGGGATTGGCACCGCCATAGGCATTCAGTGTTACCTTAAGCAGGTGTGCCATTAGAACTACAACTGCTGGAGATTTACGAACTGGCTGCAGAATGGAACTTGGCAGAACCATGGGGCTATATGTCACCAAAGAATCCAAAATGCCCCATTTTCTCTTTAAAGAATTCAAACATGACTCTAGCTGTGTGACAAGCGTTAGAAAGCCAGCAAGTTCCACGTTTAATGGAAGATCATTGAACAGAACATCTCTCTTCCTTGGCTATTAGATACTCCCCGTAAGTAGGAAAGGGAGGACAAAGTCTTCAGAATCACTGCCCATTTCTTCTGCGGGCTTCGTGTGGTACTCAGAGCTACAATTGCCCATCACTCATCGCTATCTATGTACGGAGCACTTACTAAGTAATCTACTGTCACCGTTGCATTTCATCATTGATGAGCTAGTTCTAGGATTATCTGCGCTTTGCAGATGAGAACACTGAGGCGGAGTGGTTAATTTCTTCAAGGTCACGCAGCTGTGAAGCCTTGTAATCTGACTCCTTAGTTCTTATTCTTAACTATTTCATTATATAGGACACATTCTATGTAATAATTACTGAGGCAGATCTATTTAAAAGAAAGCATTTTTATCTATCTTATTTTGTATCTCAGTGGGAGGAAACTACTTACATTCCATTAATTTAATAAGTATTGAAAGCATTCTACTCGCATTTACATTTTCATGTCACCTCTTTGTTTCTTGGGGAGGCTGAGCTTTGTTCCAAGGCAAGAAAGCATGCGAAATCCTACCCCAGCGATGCCCCACTGACAAGAGGAATTGCTGATGGGGGCTCAGCATGCTGATGCTTCCTCACTTATGTAATAAACTGAAGAACCCAGGGCAAGAGAGAGGACCCAGTTAACTACATGTTACAGCATTTCTGTACCAAACGCCATGCTTTCTGTTCTTAGCTCTGCTGCTTAGCTATCACTCAGAATCAATGTCAGACGTGTTTCTAACAAGCTCTGTTATCACCCTTTCCATGCAAATCAGAGCCAAAAAAGGTGTGTGTGTGTGGTGGGGGGAGGGGGGAGCAAGGCAATCCTGCTTAGAATGTGGCATGTTGACAGATGTAAACCTAGAAATGAACTATGGTCTTGGAGGGAAGTTTAGGGTAAGAGCAGAGAATGTTATGCTCAGTGGACATGCTATTTGGTAAAGCGGGAAAGAGAAATCACTTCTGCAAAATTTCTATCCAGAATTTAAGTTGATACTTAAAATGATAATCTTTTTTTCTAAATAAATTCACCTACGCGATTTTTAAAATTCTTCAATTGTGCATACATGAGACAGTAATGTATTTCTCATTATTTTAACTCTGTGTTGTGATTTTTGTATTTCATCTAGAGAACACAGAGAATTATCTCAGATCCTGAGAAGTCAGGAGGTTCTGGAAACTCCTTGCCATATCTCAAGTATTTGAGAACCCTTAATAGACTCATCTGTATATCTGTATCTAGGGATTTCTATATTTTATATGCAAACAACAGAGCTGTTATTTTCAAGTGGTAGACTTGCATTTATCTCTCTACAACCACATAGAAAAACTATATATATATATATATATATATATATATATATATATATATACACACACACAAATGGAAAACTACAACTATTTACTCCAGAAAACATTATCCCAGGTACCCCTTTTTGCTCAGAAATCCTGTGTTCTTACTGATCTCTTCTGTGACCACACAAAACTATGCTTGAGAGGATAACCTGGAGTTAGGGATGTAGGTGTGCCACTTTCTGAGTTCAATGCCTGAGCTCACTCATTGTATCCTGTGCGGTTTTCTCCCCTCAGGGATGCATGGAGGAAAGCACATTAGGGTCCAAATTTAACTTTGAAGGCCTGAGTTTTATATCAGCCTTAGAGCTGTGTAATCATACAGAATCACTCACTATAGACCCATGTCCACACGTTTTCCTCCATCACGTCGAACTGTTTGATCCTATCTTCGTATCCTTTACGACTCAGAAAACCTGATCTATCGGAACATTAGGACCAGTGCATTCAGAAGAGAGAGGGGGGAAAGGACCCCTCCCACCAGAATTAAGGAATGTTGAGGAATGACGGTGCTCCGTGGTTTCCTTGTTGGCCCAATCTGCTTTAAAATTTTTGGCTGTCGATACAATGCTAAATTAAGACGTGACAAAATCTCAACATATAAAAGTCTTCAAATTAAGGTTAAATTATACACTTAGAATGATCTTCTCCAACATTTAGTCTTATTCTTTTTTGAAATTGTACCATTTGTTCATTTAAGACATGTTGACTGTGTACCTGCTCTGTGAGGCTATCAGTATCTGGGATATAAGTAGTAAGTAGTCAGAGGTTTTTTCTTTCCCTAGCTTTTTTGCCTTCATGAACCTAACATCTACTAGAAATAAGGAGACATTAAAATAACAAAAATATATGAGGACCTTAAAGTTTCAGATTAAGGTACAATATACTAGTAATCTGAATAGCATCGCTCCCATGTATATGTGCAAAGCTACTTGCCAATGTTACTGATTTTACGTAGAAGAGCAATTAAGTAAAATCTGAGAAATAATATCAGCACTTCCCTAGCAGCATCACAAATACGGTGTTCAAGGTATAGTCTGTCTTGTTTACTAAAACAAAGAATATTTTCCAGATAATTACAGAATATCTCTGTAATTTTAGTTGATAAATAAGTGAAGAAATGGTAAATGACAACTGACCTATGGAAAAAAATTTAAAGTGTGAGGATAATATATAACCCACATGTGTATGAGTGTGTGTGTATATGTAGTTAACAACTTTCTGACTTTAGTGCTGAGTGCTCTGTGTTTTGAAAAGGCTTTTACTTCAGTGTGTTATAGAATCACAATAGATTTGAAAGTAGTCATAAATGGGTGGTACCCCATTTATGGATGGGCTTAGTAGGGGCTCTATAAACGCTTCTTTGATTAATCAATGTCTGGCTGCAAAATCGGTGCTCTGCTTTTACTTGGGAATTTCACTTGTATTGAAACAGAACTCATGATATACCCTGAACAAACTTTTTGGCTAATATTTTCAGCATCCCATTCTCCACAGAGCGCCCTTCCCTAAAAGCATCACTGTAATAAGATACTGTGTATATCGCCACAATACCTTAGCTTCCACTGTCTGTCATTTTGCGTATTAAAGAATCACACTGGTTCTTCATTCCACTCAGATCATTATCCCCTCTGAGTATATAAGAAACAGAGTAGAACACCAGCTTGGCCGACAGCCTCAGTGGGACACCTTCATGGGCATCAGGGCACAGGGAGGAGGAGGAGGTGGTGCAGGAAGGCTATTCTCCAGTAGAAAGTCCCTGCCTTCCTGTGAGCGATATTAACGTATAAAGAAGAAAAACTGTAAAGGTGAAGAGGCCCTACAGGTAGCTTTGTCTTACAAATAGTCTAAAACGCTGGCCAGGTGTCCCTTTTAATGTACCTTGCCTGCATCTAATTCCTTAGCCACCTCCTAACCTTAACCATCTCTGAACACATCCCTAAACACGCAGAAAGCCAACATCTGCTGCATCAGATGGTATCCCTGACAACATAGATACCTTTAAAAATATGAAAGGAAATGTGCACCCAATTGGAGCCGGATGGTATTCTGCCCCTGTGGATTCTTTACAAATCAAAAGAATTCTTAACATGGATTAGCTGTAGGCCAGCATTCTTAAATACTAATGGCATATTAACTGCTTGAGGATGCATTTTGGAAAAGCTGATCTGAGTATCAGATGCATTTCTCCAGTATGTTCAAAGAGGTTTTTTTGTTTTGTTTTGTTTTTAAACTAAGTATAACTCATTCTAACACACAGTGCTTAGGGAGAGGTGGTGGCCAGCTCTCAGCAACTCAGGAAAATCTAGCTATCTGCATTATTTATTTATTTAATACTCACCTGAGGACAGGCAGAGAGAGAGAGAGACATCGATCAGCCTTCTGTAAGCTCCCCGACCCAGGATGGAACACACACAAACCAGATATGAGCCCTGATGGGGACTGAACTGGCAACCTTTCGGTACACGGGTTGACACTCGTACCAACTGAGCCACTCTATCTGCATTTTGTATAAGCTCCCTTCTCTGTGGTAAGGCAGGTGGAACATCTCTCTAGAAACAATAATTTAGGAGCCACGAGAGTGCATTTATGTGACATCACCACCTTTCTGAAGGAAGGGTCTACTGCCCATAGTCCTGTGGTGGGGGCTTGCACTTGAAAGTCTTTAAGTGTTTCCCTGCGCTTTCACGATGCCCCCCACACTCGTCCAGGTATGTGAGGCAGTTCTGGTGAATCAACGAGGCTCACCTGGAGTCTTAAGACATCAGGCTCCCAGATATTTGTTTTCCTACCTCCACACCTGTGAGCTCTTAACATCAAGCCATTTGTGGAGATGTCACAGCAGTTCTGGCTTCCCTGGGGATCTCCTCTCCTCCCAAACCAGCCGAGGCTGCTGCTGCAAATCCAGCAGAAAGAGCCGGATGGCAGTTGTGGCTACAGAAGTGCTGGCTGTCATTACCAGGCGAGTGTGCAGAATCCATGTCGCCGGTCGTCAGGACAGTACCAGACACCCCCAGGGCCCCCAGGAGAGTGGCACAGGCAGAGAGCTCCTTGGTTGCTGAGAGCTGGCATTACCAACCCACATAATTTATAGTCAGTCACTGTCACCACACACCAACAACAAGCACAATCACAAATGGGGGGAAAGAAAAAGAAAGCTTTTCGTTGGCTGTTTCTCACAGACTCTTGAATAAATCTGAGCGTGTCCTTCTTAGGTTCTGCATCTCTGTTTATAAACACTCTCCCAGGCACAATGCGATGCTTAGTACAGGGTGAGGCAAAAGCAGGTTTACAGTGGTTTGTATGGAAAATATCTATTAATCATAGATAATAATACAAGAATAAAGTTTCACATACAACTGTACCCCTACCTTCGCCCACCTCTGTATATCCCACCTACTTGCTGAGGGCATGATGTAATTCCTACAGCACCGAGTGGCTCAAAATGGGAAGAAGCAAAGTTGGGAGAACTGTTTGTGTTCTAGTTGATTCCATTTGGCAGTAAAACAATCTCAAGTGCCAGGGTTGGCCGAAAACATGGTAAGAACACGTTGGCAAAGCACACCGGCTTCCTGCAGGCAGTATCTTTCTCCACCCCCTCAGTTCAAAAAGCACAGGCAGGCTCTTAGAGCCAAGGAGAGAGGACTCGGGAGAAACCAAACTTGCCCACAACTTGACCTTGGACTTTTAGCATCTTGAACTGCGAGGAAATGAATTTCAATTTCAAGGGCAGAGACTCACACTCACCTTTTCTACTTGTTATGAATAAGAGGTTAATCGACTGGTGGGTTCTTAAATTCCTGCTGTTCCGAAGTGAGCAGGTAGTTTGATGACCAAGAAAAAGAAGAGGTAGCCTCAATTCGCTCAATATCCTTTCGCAACCGACAGAATAATTTAGAAATCAACGACTCGATGCGCATGTTCTCTGTCATTGTTAAGGGGTGGAAAGTGGGTTGCGAAGAGGTTGAGCTTTGGAGCCACCGCTACAGGTTTACTGATTTCCAGAGGCGCAGGGAGAGCTTAGGACTTAAAATGGCATCAGTGAGTTCCGCATACTTGCTGAGTGAAGTCCCCGAAATTAGACTGCTGAAGATTCACCTTCTATAAATGCATGTGTCTATTTTTAAGTGTTTGAGCTCATGAGGACTTACTTAGCAGCACACTAAATCATTGTGTCATATGTCCTGTCTGCCAAGTACGACATTAATTTTTGCAGGAGTTATCCAGCATGACGTTGTGTCCTGCCAGAGTTTAAAAAATACCTTTTATACAAATTTCAGAGACCGAATATGAATGTGAAAATAAGTGCGGGTAGTCATTTAGAGTTCGTTCATCTGGACAGTCACATTCTCACACATACACGAACTTCTTAAAACCCGATTTCCCTTCCTATTTGAGTGTCTAGAAACGCTCAAGGCAGCAATGAGAACATGCCCATTTCAGAGCGGAACTGTTCTCCTTTATGGGAAACAGAGCCAGCGGTTGGCAGCGGGGTCTTACAGCCAATGGCTAAACCGGACAAGAGCACTGGCTCTTGTCTCAAGGGTGGTTTCTGTGCCTGGCAGTCAGCAGTGCGAGGGGCACTAGGGAAGGAGGAAGGGAGCAAATGTTTCCCTGGGATTTTTTCCCACACGCCCGTTGCCAAGGAAACCACCTCCTTTGTGTGGTCTATTCAGAGGCTCTGGAGGTAGAGCTCAACTCGGAGTGTGAGCTCCTTGCATTGTGTCATTTTTAACAATGGAAAATTAAAGCGACAAAAATGGTTGACAGGAGGAGGAAAAAGTACCCTGAAGTTCTGGAGAGCTGTCCCTGTGTTGGAAAAGCAGCAGCAAAGCCAATCAGAGGAAGAAATACTTGTTGAGAACAGAAGTTAAAGGAGATAAATGAGAGATTTGAAAGCCTTAGTTCCCCCCAAATATGTGCTTTCTTCTTGGAGAGGAACCAGGAGTGCAGGGGCTACACTAAGAGACATTTCATGTTGTAATTGCTGTTTCTCTCCAAGGTACTGGTTGGTGGTGGTGGTGGTGGGGGGGGGGGTCCCACATGACCGAGGTTGGGGTGATTAATTATTGCTACTAACGTTGTGTCACATATGATTACAAACTGACATTTAAATTTTCCCATTTATTTGCTGCCAGTCTATAAAAATACAATGAATTCCTGGATGTTACACTCTGCAACACTGTTAAATTCACTTATTAGTACTAGTACTTTTGTAGAGTGTTTTGAAATTTTTAGGTAAACATGCATGCCATATGCAAATGCAGTTTTACTTCCCCCCAAAAAAACAGTATCACATTCCAAAAAAATGTTGGAAGAATCAGTTATAATGAGGATTTTTGAACAGATAAAAATGCTGCATTAAGAATGTGGCATGATCTATGATTTCAGTACAGGTGTGTGTCTGTAACATGCATGAACATAAGCTCAAAGACAGCAAAAATAGAATTCATTGTTGTGGGAGTTTTTGTGTTTTTTAAAAAATTAAGTACTGTTGAAAACAATTGTGTTGTTTTCACAATTGATAAAAAGTGACATACACATACACTATTAAAACAAGAAAATTAACATTAGAGCTGTCTTCTCTTTCTCCTAATTGATGCACAATTTTTAGCTATGGCAGGAGTTTTTCTCTCCCATTTAGTTTTTGTCCTCGGATTATTCTCTTTGACTCACCTCCCCAGTAAAAGCTGAGCTTTTCCTACCAGATAGATCTAGTTGGTCTCCATCAAGATTCACTAAAGAGCCCTGACCGGTTTGGCTCAGTGGTTAGAGCGTCGGCCTGTGGACTCAAGGGTCCCAGGTTCGATTCCGGTCAAGGCATGTACCTTGGTTGCGGGCACATACCCAGTGGGAGGTGTGCAGGAGGCAGCTGATCGATGTTTCTCTCTCATCAATGTTTCTAACTCTCTATCCCTCTCCCTTCCTCTCTGTAAAAAATCAATAAAATATATTTAAAAAAAAAGATTCACGAAAGAGCACTCAGCCTTCTGTAATGGACCACCACACACTCCGGTTAACACCGTCCTTGCATAGAGGAGCAATTACAGTGACATTTGTTTATAAATTGTTTTCCTTGAGGGAAAAAATGCATGCAAACCTACCTGGAGCTAAACTTGAAAGATTCTACTGCCTAGGCTTACAATACCGTGGCGTGTGCACTCCATTATAGAATCCCTCATTTCTGGCCTCTAGCCCCTCTTTCTGCCATTTATTTTTTTTTTTATTCTCGAAACAGTTATATAATCCACAACAGCTCATAACAAGTACAATGGTGCTGGGCCTACTGCAAAAATAAAAAACCAAAAGCAACAGAGTACGAACATCTGAGAGAAACTTCAAGATGCAATTTTAATGAGTCTCTGGGAGCCTGCAAGGAAGTGGTGTGGGAATCAGGGACATGTGAGCAGGCAGTGAGGGGTTGGTGGGAGGCCAGGCTGACAACTGTGGAGAGCACCTGGGTGAAATCACAGAGCGGGGCCGGGCCCAGCTTCAGGGATTTGGGCAACAGTGTCAGTGTGACGGCTTGTGCACACTGCTGATGTGTAGTCACTGAGAGAGCATGTGCAAAAAAGCTTCTGCCATGACGCCTGGGTCCATTAGTGACCCGATGTGCAAGCCCCAGCAGCTCTAAAGGGGGCCTGTGAGTCACAGTGGGTTAAGGGAATTATACTCACTCTCCTGGGCACACACTACCCTGTAGCCTTCCTGGGTGATAGTCCTTGTTGCTTGGTTCCAGAACTGTAACGTCCGTGCGCCTCTCGCTGGGACAGAGGGCCCTTGGCATTTTAGAGCTGGTGGGGCTGATTCAAATTTTGTTCTTCCGCTGCTGATTTGGGGAAAGGGCAAGCTAGGGTGGCGGTTTGGCTGGGCTTAGATTGTGTCCCTGCGGAAAGTGGCCCCGTGTGAAGACAGTTTTCAAGAACAAGTTTTTTCAGGGCTCCTCGGTTCAGGGGTAGTATCCTTGCCAGTTACTGATTTGCAAATTGCTTTCCATTCAAAACTGGAGCACTGATATTTTAAGCAACCGTGAACCCCTTGGAAAGGACTAATTTAAACATCAGCCGAAAGCCTATTTTTTGGTGGCTACCACTGTGTCTTTGAACTTGGAAAGCAAGATAAAAGTAACATCATTCAAGGTGCTCTTCACTCTTCCTGAGGGCTGGCTCCCAGAACAGCAAGGTGAGTGGGAGATAAATACTAGCAGCTAGCACTCGTTGTGCTCTGTGTCTAGATGGTGGGGAAAGTTCTGCACATTCTCTGAAAGCATTTGAGTGTGTTGGATTTTCAGTGTCTCTGGAAGAAGAGAGTGTCCTGTCTCATAATGTAGAGGAAGGATTGTGTTGAATGGAAAGAAATGAGACTGATAAAAGGAAAATGCAGGCAACTAAAACATGATGTGGAAAACACCCAGAGTTTAAAGGGGAAAGCCTGTTTAATATAAGAAGAAAGGAACAGAAAAAAAGTTTAGAGAACTTGTGTAGAGTCAATAGTTAAAGACAGAAAAGAAAATAAGAAAACAGATGTGAGAAAGGGGTGGAAATGAAGACTATGAGGAAGTATAAAAAGGGGCCGCTTCCAAAGAAAAATGGGGACAATCCTAGATCCAGGTGACAACTGAGAGCAGAAATTGTTGGAAAGTAATGAACTAATAAAAGGGAGGGGGGGGGAAGGAATCAAAACAAAATTCTTAAACTTTTCTTAATTTAGTTCCCCTAAATCAGTAGGTAACTCTGACATCTGGGATAAGGTGTTTGGATTAATTTTTTTTTTTCTAAAGCATTCAGTTTCCTTCTTAGACAAACAGGGAAGTTAGAGTTTTCAAAGACCAGAATTCTTGTACAAATCTTGTCACCTTTCTTTTCTTACCATCTCTAATTTTTTTAAGCTACTGCTTTCCACTTTCTGTTGCAGAATACAAGGAAAATAGAAAGTAAGGCAGATCATAGCATTATTTATCCTTACAGAAAAGTAGGAATCCTAACCATGCCAGTAGTGCTTAACTATACAACAAATGAACATGTAAACACCAGAAGTTACATGACATGCAAAGTGCTAGAAAGCAGCTACTCCCTATGTGTCAGATCAATCCCTTTCCTTATAACTTCCCAGGGGACAGAGGGAACCTTGCCATTGGGAACCTGTTTGATTTCTGGGCTTAAAAATAGCATAATACCTATAATTGCTCCTAATAATGTTAACTTTCTCATAATCTCAGTTTAACACTTTTCATTCCCATTTCCATAAATGGAATAATTAATGAAAGAAACATGAGCATTTCCATAGAAACCTTTTCTAGACTAATATTTTCAGAACGGCATGTTCCACACGGGCTTATCCATGTGGCTCCTGATGTTAACAGAAATGAGACAATTAAATCCTCATGTAACTCTTAGCTAATTTACCCGCTGCTGTTAGTAACATCATGACACAGACACCCAGAGTACAAACTGCTTCTTCAGGGCTTTCAAGTGGAACAATTTTGGGGTTGCTTCCCTGCGCGGTTATTGGTAACGCATTTTTTCTCAAATTAAAAACATATTAATGGGCCTTTGAATATTAAAATGTAGGAAAAGTGTATGTGGAATGCTTACACAAATAGGTCTGTATTAAAATCATCAAATTTGGGGATGAATATTTCAGATAAAAGGAGAAAAGACCCCTGTCTATGAGTTCATCTCTCTTGATTGGTCACACTGGTGTTCCAACGTCTTTCATTAGCTGTGGTGCTCCTTCTCCCGTCTCCAGCTGACCCCAAAGGCAGGAGAAAGTCAAGGTGAGGCATCATATAGACAAAGAAAGAGAAAAGGTTTCTTAACATAAAACCTCTCTCAATTCCATGGACACTGACGGCTTAATACGTCAAGCTGCAACTCCAGAATTCGCTGTCCACTTCGCCCAACTGCTCTGCTTAAACAAATTTATCGACTCCATTAAGGTACAGTGTGTTTCAGAACACTACAGAGGTGATAATCTCCCCTCTTACTAGGAGCTGCTACTAGAAACCCATGCGAATACCATAAAAATATTCTCCCTCAAAAGGAAAGGAACTGGGGCTTTGGCCTATTTCACACATACACGTTTCATAGCTAATTATGCCTTCCTGCCAGCGACACCCCCGAGTCCATTCCTTTACTGCGCATTTAGAAGGACAGGAGCATCAAGGAAAGACCTGCTGTGAACAACGGGGGGATATAAGGTGGTGGCCAGGGCCTGGTTATTCTCTGCCACCTGAACACCCTCAAAACTAGCCACCTGAAATGAGTTGTGATAGCAGCAGCGTTACACCCGTTTACAGAAAGTCCCAAATTGCTAAGCCCATGATACCAAACCTACTGCCCCCTGAAAGTGGCCCAAAGGTTCTATGACATATTCTTCGAGCGCGTTTACTCATCTATGGACGTGAATTGGTTTGTTCGGCTGGCTTTCTATCTTCCTCCTTGATTTCACAACCTTTAACTACAGTTTTACTCTGAAATTTGTGTTTGGAAACCTCTCAGCCATTTGATTCAATTAGCCTTTGAAATCTTTTACATTCTCTCACAGACATTCCCTGTGCATGCCAACATGAAAATAAGTACACATATTATTCCATCTTTCGAACACTTATGAGTATTTGCTATTAGTAGAATCATGCTGCATTTCTTCTCTAACTCATAATTTGCATTTGTCAACATTAACACATTAATGCTAAGCGTTAGTAACTATAATTCATAAGTCCTACAGGATGGCTATGAAGTATTAGATTTGTGCCTAAAATACAAAAAATGTCAAATAAAGGAGTAATTGGGGTGGCGCTTTTCTTGTGCAATGACTTATACATACTTATAGGTCAGTCAGTCATGGCTGCAAATGTGCTGTCACATTGTGCTTACGATGGTAGACCAGCAGCATGAGCATCACCGGTGAGTGTGCTAGAAATGCAGACTCTCAGAATGCACCCCAGACTTACTGCATCAAAATATGCCGCAAGCAAGATCCTGGCAGGTACATATACACGTTAAAGTCTGAGGAGCACTGACTGGTATCGAAACCCTCCCGAAAACCACACACCACACGAGAGGGCGGGCGTGGCATTTACAAGCTCTGTTAGGATTCTTTGAGACTTAGAGTTGAATTGCTCTACCCAACAAGACAAAAGGCGTTTTGGGTTTTTGCTTCAGAGAGGAACAGAAAAATCGAATGTCCTATTTTTGACAGGCAGACCCCCTCAAGCTCTGTATTTCTTCCTTGAGGAACACACAGCTGATTTTCAGGGTATCAGAATGAAGGTTTGAATCCATGCAGTCTCTATCCTAACGGTCAGGGAGTGTCTCAGAACGACTCTTGGATCGTGCTGTTTTCCTATCATCATTAGCAAAGTAAAACCAACAGGCTCTGCACTTCCTGACCTGGCTTTCTCTTCCCTCCCCATCCCTCTGTATGCCTCTCTTCCTTTTACGTGGATTTGCAATCTTTATCTCACCCATCACTCTTCTCTCTGATTAACTAGACAGCAGAAAGCCCGGTGGAAGGCTCATTTCCATCCTCTCTGTCAGGGCAGGGGAAGATGATGGCGAAGCTCCAATTTCTCTCTAATAAAGGGCAGGGATGGTGGAGGAGGGTGATAACCTATATCCAAGTTTCCTGGATAGTTTCACTTCCCTTTCTGTGCTCTCTTTACAGCCCCCGCATGTTAGATGGTACTGAGTTCACAGTCAAATCTCCTAGGTCAGGCTCTGTCAGCTTGAGTGAGCCTGCTATTCCATGTTGGGCGGGAGGCTGGCCTTCAGTTTTCTCATTTCTCAAAACTGAGTGATTAAACTCCATTCCTATTTCTACTATTCAGATCTCATGATGGCTGTTGGACTGAGTATAAGAGCAAGTCCAAGGGAGACTTCTGTTGAAGGGTGAAAAAAGAAGCTCCAAAACTTCTAAAGACCACACCATTGTCTCCTGCAAGAGATTCAAGTCCACAGGCTTAAAGAAACCTGGCAGAAGCCACGTGAGATTTTTGGAATCTGATGCATTTATAGAAGATGATCTTTTCACAATACTTTGAAAAGGAAAACATTTTCATGAAAAATGTTCAATAAAACTGGCTTTTACCCTAAGTGACTCATTCAGCAGATGGGTGGGAGAAGGGGGGGCGGGGTTTAAAAAGCAGAGGTGAGGCATCCTTACAGTTGTCAGAATTCACACCAAATGATTTACTACAGATATAAGTTCATCTAATTAAAATTCACCCAAGTTCTGTGTTTTTTTCCCCCCTTCCTGCTCTGCAGCCATCTTCTCACTCTATTTTCATGATACTTAAGATGATGGTCTATCAGGAAAGCAGAGCTGTTGGATTGTCTGTTTAAAGTAACATTATCTGGCATTAAGCAGCAGTATTGAAAGCTTGGCAAGTAAGAGATATAGGTAGCAATTTGTAGGAACTTACATATCAGCTGTATATGGTCAGAGGGCCTTTGCCTTATAGACTATTTCTATGGAATGTTTCTAAGTTATTTTAGGGAATGAAACCAAAAATAATGACATGCTCTGAATAACTCCCAACCTGGGTCTTTGGGGATACCGGGGACAAACTTTGCCTTGAGATTCATTTTAAAACTTTTAGAAGTCTTATAATTGGAGTCATGAACATGCACCTCTCAGCAACTGATAAAACTAGAAAATCAGCAAGAGTATATAAGTTCTGAACAACAAATATGATCAGGATTTCATGAACATGTATAGAATGCTCCACACAACACGCAGAATGCTCATGAAACATTCACCAAGATGGACAACATCCCAGGCCATAAAAACAACTACAACAGTTTTATAAGAATTTAAACAATGCAGAATGTGTTCTCTGACTATAACGGAAAATCTCTAAACATACCATACATCTCTACATAATCCACAGTTCCAAAAGGAAATCTCAAAAAATTATAAATACATAGCATATTTTTATGTGTAGCATATCATTTTGTGTGGACACAATAAAGCACAGCTGAAAAGGAAACCCACACCACTAAATGCTTACATTGGAAAAAAGTTTTCAAATCAATAATCTAACGTTCTCCAGAAACTACAAAAAGTAGGGCAAAATGTAAAGTGAGCAGAAGAAAGATAAATGCATTAGTCAACAAAAGGGAAAGTTAAACAATAGAAACAGCCAATGAAGCAAACAGCTAGTCCTTTGCAAATATCAATAAAATTGATAAAGCTAGCAAGACTGACAAAAATAAAATGAGAATTTAAAAATCACCAGTATCAAGAATGAAACGATATCGCAACACATCCTGTAGCTATTAAAAGGACAATACATACTGCTAACAACTTATATGAAATGGACATTTCTTCAATTACCACAAACTACCAAAAGTTAGCAAAGATGAGATAGTCTGAGTAGTCCTACAACTGTAATTAATTGAATTCATAATTAAAAAGCTCTGGAAATTATCTTCAAATATAAAGTAAACAATAATGTTTCTCAAAATCTCCAGACCCAGATAGTTTCACTGGAATATTCTATCAAACACTTTACCATAAATTTTACACAATTTCTTTTAAAACTGGTTAACCAAGAATTTGCATACATATATGCATAACCCATAAACACAGACTATAGTGTGGTGAAGGCCTGGGGTGTGGGTTGGAAGGGATCAATAGGGGAGGAAAGGGGACATCTGTAATACTTTCAACAATAAAGATAAATAAATTTTTAAAAATTAGAAGAGAAACACTTCCCAATTAATTTTATGATGCCAGTATTATTCTGATACCAAACCATGACTTATCACCCCCCAAAGCCCATTTGTAAACGCGTATAGGACCTTATAAGCACATCTCTGTTTCTTTTAGACTATGTCCAAGATTTGAGAGCCAAGAGTGACGCTAAATATATTTCCTTTTAAGCGGAGACACTATCTTATAGGAATTCTCCCTGCCTTTTCCAATGTATGATTTATGCATAAATGTTTCAGCCACTCGCTGCCATGTGCTACTGTCCAGCTCTGGGAAGTCACGTGGAAGCTCACGGTGTATTGGGAAACAAAAGTCCAGGTTCCTGATATGTTCTGTTCTTAAGCCAACTTGTATATTTGAATAATTAATTGCCATATGCTTTTTTAACATAGGCCTGGTTATTTAGTTCCAACATGCACGTTTCTATGGGATCATCCATGTCACAAATAAAGACAGAACCAGTAACTGCTTTAGTTGTTACCATGAAGTGGTTAATGAACACCTGGCTGTACCTTTCAACTCATCAACCTTGGGACTCAGAGTAACTTATTTCACCTGAGCGGCAGTTTACCTGTCTGTAACACAGGAGTGCTAATAGCTGTATCTCCCTTATAACTTTGCGTTGGGGAGTAAACATTGCAATGTTGATAAACACTAAGTACAGCAACTAGCTCATAAGACAGTGAGTGGTTCTCAACCTTCTGGCCCTTTGAATACAGTTCCTCATGTTGTGACCCCCAACCATAAAATTAGTTTCGTTGCTACTTCATAACTGTAATATTGCTACTGTTATGAATCGTAATGTAAATATCTGATATGCAGGATGGTCTGAGGTGACCCCTGTGAAAGGGTTGTTCGACCGCCAAAGGGGTCACGACCCACAGGTTGAGAACCACTGCCATAAGAGATCCTGATCTCCTGATGTATATAATTATTGCTAACATTTCTGTGGCCTTAAAAATGTTATTAAGAGTAAAAACAATGAGTAGCGGCAGCTCATCCCGGAATACCCCCGACTCCGTTCACAAGGCCTCCTTTTCTCTGACTTCATAGTGAGCCAAAGCAGTCCAACCTAGACTCATTTCTCCTCCTAGCCCCTTCCTTATTTCACTGTCCTCAGCTTTAATAAACATCCTATAAAAAAGTAAAACCATAATGACATAGGTGCTAACTAAAAGCAGTATAATAATTGACTACTAAGGTGGACTGAGAGGTTTGCTCCTCAGCACTTCATTTCAGTGTCTGGCCACTAAGCAAAATCTGTTCTCTAGTAAGATACTCTCACATCAAAATTCTTCAAAGCCAGAATGATTTGAAAACCATATATATGTATATTTTTAGTTCTAACCTAACTGCCTTTCTATAGATTCTTGGTTATCAACAATTGACTCAAAGAAAATTGCCACCTCCTCCACTGTTATGGGTACCTGCTAATGCCAAATTGACAATAATCAATTTCTCCGTTAGAGAGATATAAATTAAAGGTTTTACTCTTTCTCACACAGGTAGCTACAGAGTTCAAATACCATTTTGCATGCCTGCTACTTAATTTCTCCAAATGTTTTAACATTCATGGCATTTAGAATCATCACTAACATAAGCTGCTCCTGCCACATGCTTAGCACCTTGATCACCCATTCGAAGAGTAAAGGGTTCAAAATCACCCATAGAAGGCTCTTATGATCCCTCAGTGGGCCTCAGTGTCACTTAAGTGTCCTATTTATCAATTATAGAACATCCAATTCGCTTTCTAAAATTCAACTATGGATACTGTTCAGGCTTTAGAAAGATGTTGTAACTTACAGCAATTTCAGGGACACTTTTCTATTGTAATTAAATAAAGAATAAGAATGATGCCAAGAAGCAAATGAGGATTTTAATCTCATTTGGCTTCATCTGGCATAACCTTGTCTCGTTCTAATGCTTAATCACATGATAGCTGGATTTGCTATGATACAATCTGGTGTCAGTACCAGTAGCAGACGGAAGAGAGTCAGATCCAGGATGCAAAACTGTAGGAGACAGGAAAAAGAGTGAGGCAGGGCATTGGGGTGTGCCATGCCAACACTGGTTCAAGGTCAGCTTAAAGACAGAGATGGCTATCTTTGAGCTCCTTCAAGAAATAATATTTTTATAGTTATCCAGAGAGGCTATGTCCTCCATGAGGTGACACACTGACAAAGAGTTGCTCTCCCAAATGACTCTGCCAATATCCCTTTGGAAAGTCCCAGACAGTGTCACTGAATTAGAAAAAGGACCACTACCTGTAGGACCAGGAGCCTGCATGCATTGTCACAAGACACTGCATGAGTAGGGTCCTGGATTTTATTAGCAGAGGTAATTCTCAGTGAGGTCAGGGGACATCATCTGCCTCCCCAAACATTCAGCAAATTCAACACTGCAATGGGAGCTGCATTGTATTTTAGGTCTGCTGTCACCTGTGAAGACCATAAGAACTAGTTGCTCAAAGGTCTCAGTCCACGTGTGTATACTGATGTTTCACTTCTGGAGGAAGCACTGTTCATGTATCATTTCTCTTTTATCACCTCGCTAACCACCCACAAGACCACATTCGCTGCCACTCACTTCCTTCATACCTAAAGCACTTCTTCTATTTCGAGCACGATACTGCTTTCTGAGGCATTCTTCTAGTCACAGTGTCATTCGCTTGCCTTGGGGGTGGCATTTCCATGGTGAGGTGGGAGCACAGGACCAGTCAAAGCCACCAGGCTGCCATGGAACATGGCTGAGGCTAGTTAGTGCTCTCTGAGATGGGGAAGGTGGCTTCTGTGTCCCTAAATTCTCTCTCTCATAAAGAGATCACATGTTCTTTCTAATGTGGACACTCATAAGGAAACCTGAGGCTTGTTCTTAACCTGAGTCTGCTGCCCAGTTCACACATCCATCCAACTTTCTCAGTCCCTCACATGGCCCCAGAGATCACAGGTTTCATAGGTTCCAGAACATTTGTAACCACATTCCTATAACTGCACTGAAGACTGAGCTATCTGGGAAGAAAACTCACACAATGGCACGAAACGAAATTCAAAAATTTTTGTATAATTAGTGATATGCACCTTTCTCCTCCTAAAGGCATTGGGAACCAAAAGCAAGACTTCACCATGGCCTTTGGACCAATAGCTAGAAAATTATGAATAAGTTAATTCTTTGATACACATTAGCCAAAGAAAATAAGGTAGTGCAGAATGCAAGCAACATGTTACTGTAGTATATATCAAAACAGATAACAGTTACCACCAGATGACAGAGAGAATAATTTTTCCAACACTCAGAGGAAAATGTACCAAATGCTCTTTTTAAAAACAATTAATTTTTTTGAAACCTTTCATTTTCTTATTACTGAAAAGGTATAAAGTCAATTCAGAGGTCAACAGAGAATGTTTCCCAAAACATTTCCACAGTGCTGAAACGAGATAGCGTTTGGTTGGATGATACACATTTCTCTAGTTCCTCTCCCACAGCCTTTAAATGGCCACGAGGCGAACTGAAGACCACATAGCTCTCCCGAACACAGAAGAACATAAACACTGCTCCAGTCTGACAAAATGCTGCCGGTGTCAGCATGAGCGTTGTTGGGGTGGCTGTTACTGGTATCGACCCTCAGCAAGGACTGTATTTGTTGTCATAGCTTATAACAATGGTACATCTTCTGTTTCTCTCTCGCACACACATCTGCAGCTATTATATACGCACACTGAATGCAGAAATCTGGTGACAGACGACGGAGCAGGCATGGATGAGCAGCCCAGGGGGGCACTGCTCTAATAGCACCTACTTACAGAAGGCAGGCAGGGTCCCCAGTCTGGCGGTGTGGTCTTCAGCATGACAGTGAGCCCTGCGGTGTGGTCAGCAGGAGGGACAGACACCTCCCCCCAGCACAGGTCCCTCAGCCCTGCCAGGTGGCTGCTGCTCTCGGGGTCCCGGCATTCCGATAGGAGTGTGACACAGTAGGGAAAGAGACCGGTTCACTGTGAGACCTGCTACTCACTCTCGTACAGTGCATCGGCCCCCCTTCCCACTGCACAGTGGCTGCCGAGCTCGGGCCGGAGGCGGGTGGCCCTCGGGACAGTGCGCCGAGGAGTCAGAGTTGCACCAGGACACAGGCTGCAATGCCAGTGGCCTTCTTCTAAAGGCAGGGCTTTGTAGGGTGGGACAGCAACAACCTGACATGGTCCCCTAGCCTTAGGGACTGTGGAGGAATTCCCTTTAAGTTGAAATAGGGAGAAAATAAAAAAGGTCTGAACTAGGAAGACAGGGGTACGGTTGTCTCTCTGCTTCCAAATAAACTTTGAGGATCCCAGACTAGTTCGTGGGGATTGCGCTCAGCATGCATGCCTGGGATATGAGTGATGGCGCTTCACCTTCTGGTACCTGTTATTTTCCTGCACAGAGTTAATCAAATGCCCCGTTACCTTCCCCGGGAAAAGGAAACGAGCTGGTTTAAATGGCTGCACTTGAATATTTATCCGGAGGGGACAGCTGAGAAATTTACGTGCAAAAGTCAGTGGGTTAGAGGAGATGGGAGACAGAGTCCAAGTACCTGCTTGCTGTGCTGTCTGCGGCAGCTGCTGGCCCCGCTGAGCACTGTACTGGACCGAGGCCATGGGCCGGTACTGCTGGGTGGTTGAGGTAGGGTACTGACCAGATGGGTAGTAATATATGGGCATCTGTGGAAGAAAGGGAAAAGCAGCAGGGAATGACAACTGTACATTAAGTTTTTTAAGCCTAAAATGTATTGTCATCTTATGACATACTTGTAGTAGGTTATAAACACAGCCATCAAAATCTTCTCCAAGCCTAGGCGGGTGTACATGCTACCGTCCCATGAAGAGGGGAAATCAATTTCTCTCACACCCTTGAATCTGAGCTGGCTCTACAGCCCGAGGCTGAAATGATGACTTTGAGAACTCCTTAAGAAGACGTGCAGCTGCCACTTTTGTGGGAGGAGAGACCAGGCACCAGGACAAGACTTCAGGCTACCCAGCTGGAGAAGACCAGGGGGCAAGCAGGGGCACCCCAGTCAACAGGCTACACCAATGTTCTAGGCATGGGGTGAGGCCATTTGGATATTCCAGCCCCAGTCATGTCGCTCCAGCCAATGCCATGTGCAGAGAGAAGAGCCATCCCTGCTGAGTCCTGTTCAAACAGCTGACCTAGTCGTGGTGGTTGTTTTAAAACACTGAATTTTGTGTTTTATAAAAATGAAACAAGTATGCATGACAAGTCAGATGAAACTGACCTTCAAGGTATTAAATAGTTCATTCTCTGCATAAGTTTAACATGTTTCCATGTCTGCCCATGGACTGCATCTCAAGAGTTCTTTTCATTGGTCCATAGTTGAGTAATCAATTTTAAGATGTTTACTAAAATTATTTAAAATCACTATGGATTATAACCTATACTTTCATCTTTATATCTTCTAAAATAGAAACTCATGGCTGTCCAAACTTACCATGAATAATGAATACCTGTTTTTTGTTTTGTTTTGTTTTCCCCATTCCTCTTTCTCTTTTTAAGTCTATTGAAGGGGGAATAAAATAATTTCTGTTGCCGTCATACCAGGGCCTCTGAGCTGTCTTTGCTCTGGCTGTCCACTAACTGAAATTCCTTCATGGAGGAAGGACTTTTTAAAAAAAATCCTTCAAGCCCTGGCCGGTTTGGCTCAGTGGATAAAGCATCAGCCTGCAGACTCAAGGGATCCAGGTTCGATTCTGGTCAAGGGCATGTACTTTGGTTGTGGGCACATCCCCTGTGGCGAGTGTGCAGGAGGCAGCTGATCGATGTTTCTCTCTCATCGATGTTTCTAACTCTCTATCCCTCTCTCTTCCTCTCTGTGAAAAATCAATAAAATATACTTTTAAAAAATCCTTCAATTAAATATTCTTCCATCTCTTCTCTTTGAGAGCAGAAATGGGTAAGAACACTTCTATGCTATTTTATAATAAAGTATAATTACATGCTACATAATTTTATCAATTATGCTTAAAGTATTTATTAGCAAAATAATATATTAATGAAACCCTTTCTCCTATAACTTAAAATTATTTTTCATATCTCCTTAAATCCTATTAGCAAAAAGATATCTCCAAAAAGGCAACTGAAGATAAACTATTAATCACTCAAAGTAAAAATGAACATCTGAGTGAAAATTATTTCATGGTGGATGGTTTTGCATGGCCTGAAAGAAAATTATTTATTCAAGATATAATGGTGGTGAAGCAAATGATAAAAAGTTGACACCTTCCTTGAAGCAGCTCATCCAATACAATATTTCATAATTAGGAAGAAATTTGCTTGAGATGTGTATGCCTTGAAAATGGACCAGCAAATGCCTCTCTGCATTTTACATCTTGACAGTAATCACTTGCAATATTCTGCAAGGGACACCCAGGAGAGCCCCTGATATGTTTGGTGATGAACAGTAACACATCATCAGTCTTTGAGAAGACAGTAAAAATCAGTGATCTGTGGCGTCATACATGCTCCAGTCAATTAAATATGATTAATGGCTACTTGTTAGAGCACCAGTGAGCTCAACTTCCCCCTGGAGAAAGGGAAAGGACAGTGGATGCTGGCTTAGCTCCCTCCTTTATGTTACCTAGGAGCTTCTGCCTGGAGCACCAGGTTTGCACCAGAAAATGCTTTGAATCCACAAGAAGAGAAAGAATGAACTTGGCCGGCGTGGCTCAGTGGTTGAGCATCGACCTCTGAATCAGGGGGTGCATGATTCAATTCCTGGTTAGGGCAAATGTCTGGGCTGTTGGCTCTATTCCCAGTATGGGGCATGCAGGAGGCAGCCAATCAATGATTCTCTCTCATTATTGATGTTTCTCTCGCTCTCTCCCTTCCTCTCTGAAACCAAAAATATATTTTTTTAAAAATAAGGGAAAAGAACCAATTTCCAGAGAAGCAGCAAGAGAACACTCAGCGCCCCCCCAGGAGCAGGCTTCCTTCCTGCCCAAGGCTTTCCCTTCCTAGGCAAGCCAGTGAGCAGGACGCCACAGGGAAGGGACTGCCCCCGTGTGGCCTCTGTACCAGTCGGGTCTGGAAAACATGTTTCCCCACTATATCATGGACATGTGGGTCAGCTTCACTGAACTTCCTTTTTGGGCCGCAAGGCTTTGCACAAGGACAGACCAAGCCCTGCAGGTGAGGAACACAGGTCTAGACCAGAAGGAGCTGGTGATACTCTACATGGAAAGATAGGGGTCCACGTGCACTACAGATCAACTACATACAGTTACAGGTGTGAGACAAAGCATGCTCACCTGTGCAGGTGGAGGTTGTTGCACAAATCCCTGTGGGGAGGGAGGGGCCTGGAGGACTTGTTGAGAGATGGAAGGTCCAGAGCCTGAGAACCCGCCTGTGGGGAGCTGCTGGCCCGTGGAGGCAATGACGTAGCTGGGCTGTTGGTTAGGCTGTGGCATGAGGGGCGGTGGGTAGACGGGGCCGGATGGGGGCTCAGGGGTCTCCCCTGAGGATTGCCTGCTCAGGTTCATCTGACCGAACTGTGTTGCCACGTCTTCTCTCTGCAAGACACAAAAATTAAGGAGGAAATCAGTAAGATCAGCTTCGGAATGGGAGAGGCAGACACAGGCCACATGCTTGTCCCTGTGGGAGAAGCAGGCAGTACCCATGGAAAAATAAATAAATAAAATAAAGGAATTTTGGGTCCAGAACAAGAGCACATACCAAGAGAAACCAGATTTAACCATCCCAAGGGACAAGACGGCAAACCATTTGACCCAAATCTCCCTCTTCCAGTGGAAGCTAATTATTTTCTTCATTAAGGGCTTGGCCTCCTCAGGATGGTGCTGAGACAAGGAGGGCTTGGGGTTCTGTCTTGAAGGGTCAGCTGGTCTTCCCAGCAGTAACCACAGGATCTGTCTCTGGGGAGAGGAAGGAGGACCTGTGGACATGGTCACCCATGACCGCTGCAAAGATGGAACCAGGACTGGCACCACCAACAGGCTGGGTGGGGCCTCATTTGTTTATTAGGGAGTCTTTGTGCACTCGCCTGGCCTGAGATTTAGTGGCGATATTCACCTTAATTATCCAGAAGGACCTGTACATGGAGGGAAAGTGAAGTGGAAGTTGGGGGATTGGGATGGGAGAGGAACAACTGTATCAGGAGCTTAGGGTGATGATGACGGTTTCTATCTTGACACTGACTTTTAGGGATTTCCAAACCCCGTCACCGAGTTGATATATTTCTGTGCTTCTGACTTCTATTCTGAATGCACTCAATTCCTGTTAGCTGGTAAACTCTTTACAAAGGTGCCAGATTGCAGAAGCACTCAACGCGGGGCAGGAGACAGAAAGAAAACCAGGATTTTGAAGATAGGTTGCAAAGATGGAACGAGACATTCACACTCACACACACACACACACACACACACACACACACACACTCTGTCATAGCCAGCCCTGGGAACCCACCCGGCATCAGCCAGCCCTACCCAGGAACGTAGTAAAACCGTAAGCGGAGAAGTCAGACACATGGAAGTCCTACCATGGGGAACTGCTGCGTTGGAGACACAGGCAGGAGATGCTGGGGAGGAAAAGAAACCGCTGGATATTGCACTGACTGGGAGGAAGCCTGTAGCCCCTGCACAGACTGCGGAAAGAAAAAAAGTTGATCAGGTAACAGGGAAGCATGGGGGTTGAAATCCCACTGAAGGCTGTCATATCTGAAGCTTACCACCCTCCCTCCCGAGCCCTGAGTCCCCCTTGGCTCCAGGCACTTCGGAGAGGGGAGCCGGCCACTGGGAAAGTGAGCTCCCTGCAGGGCAGAGGCAGCCCCCCTTGAGGGAGGCTAGTCTGCGCAGCGTGAACATTCTTGGCAGAAGGTGCTGCTACATTTTCATGCTGTTAGAGCTTCTGGGTCTAAAAATATTGCCCCCAAAATATTGCCCAGGACCCTTCCCCCATGCAAGGATTTTGCTGTTTTTGAGCCACCTGGGTAAGCCAGATAGTAACGTAAGCAGAGCAATTTAAGATGCAGTAAAGAAATCTACCACCTTCAGGGAGATTTGCCAAATAAGCTACCACCTTCAGGGACTAAGAAGTAAGGAAATAAATACTTCAAAGGAGGTTCGCTCCAGCAAACCACCTGGAACACTTCAGGTTTCATGAGTCGCCCTAGGCAACGGGGGGCAGCTCTACGTCTCTAAGGCTTGTGTGAATAGCCAGATTGCCTTGGAATGAACTGATTGCTATTCTTCCCATTGATTTAAAGTTGTAATACTGACTCTCTGCAGACATGAACACTTGTTCTGTGTTGGGAATGGATGAGCCAGATGATACCACGCCCTGGGTGGGCATGTAAGTTCCGTTCCCAAGAAAGGCTCCCTGATGCATACAAGTAGCATCTAGACCTAAGAAAAGAAAAAAACTCATCATGCATTCTCCCTGGTTCTATCTCCTCCCCAGGTAAGTCATTGGATGGGGCATCATTTCTATCTAAGCTTAAGGATCCAGGTGAGATCCTGTCGACCTGCAGCCAAGGACTCCAGGCTGCCAGGTTTTCCTTAGAAGAGGATGGAGGTGGGACCCATGGAGAATAAGCCCCCGTCCTGGTGCACCGCTGCTCTGAAGACCGCAGTCTCTGCCTGGGACCGCATCCCCCTGCCTTCCAACCGGCTCCTCACCTGAGTGACCAGTGGGCCCGCCATCTGCGGCTGCTGCACCTGCTGCTGCGGCTGAGGAGAGGGCTGCTGCCGAGGCTGCTGCTGGGCCGGCCCCACCACAGTGCCTCGCAGGGGCTGCTGGCTGGCAGGAGGGTTGTAGATGGCGGGGCTTCCATCGGGATTCACAAAGGGCTGGCCTGCAGAGGAGTCAGACAGAGTTCGGTCCATGTGGGCTCTCAGCTCTCCTTGGCCAGAAAGAACCACTCTGATATATGCTAAACAGGCCACCTGTCCAGGTGGCGTGGCCCAGTGGCTGAGCATGGACCTATGAACCAAGAGTTCCTGATTCCATTCCTGGTAGGGCACATGCCCGGGTGGTGGGCTCGATCCCCAGTGTGGGGAGTGCAGGAGGCAGCCGATCAATGATTCTCCCTCATCATTGATTTTCTATCTTTCTCTCCCTTCCTCTCTGCAATTAAAAAAAAAACACACAAAAAACAACCTCAGGTAGAGAGGCGAGGCAGTGGGAATCCAGGACACCCCCATCTTCATGGGAAGACATGGCTGTTTTTGAGCCATGTGCTTAACCTGGATAATAATGTGAGGCCCGGCCGATGTAAGCAGCAGCACCTCATTCCACCTTCGGGGAGATTTGCCAAAGCTGGTGTGGCTGTGGGCAGAGGCCCCCGGTGGAGAAGCCATCTCAGGAAGCTTTGTGTTTGCTGCCCTGACCTCACAGCCATCAGCGGGACAAAGCACACTGAGAGGAGCTGCTTGCCTTTTATGCAGCCCCAGCGATGTTCGGTTCTTTACCAACACGTTGGTTCAGCTTCCCCTGGCCTTGTCACCAATTCAGTATCATTGTCATTTCCACAAACATATATTCAACAGAACATACCACATCCATCCACGTGCTTCCCTGAATAGACACACGGGGGAGTAACGGGAGTTTAGATTTTAAAGGTCATGCATAATAAACTTATCACGGAATCAGCTTCTAATGGCACAGGGAAATGTGGTATTTTGCCTGGTGAAATAAAGGCATAGTTTTTATTGCGAGTATTTGGGGAGTGTTTTAGAGTTTACAGAACAGTAGTACTGGAGCCGCATCTTGACTCCGTGAGGAAGGAAATGAAAGCCCTGCAGAAAGATTATAGGAATTAGGTGCTGAAGGAAAGAGAGTCAAGGGCAGCAAAGGAAAGAGAAAGGGGAGGGGGGAGGTAAAAGGGAGGACCAATAGGTTTCCAATGTGGTTGGTAGACTGACAGACACCTGACATGCATGACCTCAGCTCTTACAACAACTCACAGATATGCAATCTCACCTGATTGGAGACAGGAAACAAGGGCTCAGAGGGAGCAAGCAACTTACTGTGAAACAAACAACAACAACAACAAAACCGTGAGAGAACCAGGAAGTGACCCTGGTCAGTGTGACTCCAAAGTCTATTCACTCCGCATCATATCCAACAGCTGAAGTTCACCAGCCAAGTCTACATAAAGAGTAGCTGGTACACTGAGGTACCATGGGAAAGATCCACCCAATACTGGAAAGTAACAAGCCATGCACGAGAGGTGGGGGACCATGTTTCAAGATAAAATCACACCAAGGACTGGTAGATAAAGAATGAGGAGGATCAGAACATGGGGCAATGAATGGGCAAACTGTGCGTGTCCTTCCTTCCCTTTTCCATAGCCCCCACTACCCTATGGGAAAGGGAGCAGTAGGTATGTTTGTCCCCAAGCTAAAGCCACAAAATTATTCTCTAGGAATCTGAGCAAAATGCCTGGCAGGAGGAGGACTCCCAGCATGAGGCTGGTGTCTCCGAGGAGGGTCCCCTGCTCCTGGTGTTCGGCAGAGGCAGCTTGCTGAGTTCTTCCCAAGCACGTGTCTAGGGCCTCTCCTTACATTGTTCCATGTGCAGGACTTGCACAAGCATCTGATCCAGTAAGGAAAGCGTGATGGCTGAGGAAACCAGCCTTGTGCTTTTAAAACATACTAGAGGCCCAGTCCATAAAAATTTGTGTACTTCGCAGGGGGGGTGGCGGGGGGGAGGCCCTCAACCCGATCTGTGCCCTCTTCACAGTCTGGGACTCCTCGGGGAATGTCCACCTGCTGGCTTAGGCCTGCTCCCAGGGTGATCGGGCCTAAGTTGGCAGTCAGACATCCCTCTGGCAGCCTGGGAGTCCTCAGGGGATGTCCACTTGCCAGTGGGGAGCAGGCCTAAGCTGCAGTCGGACATCCTTAACACTGCTGAGGAGGCAGGAGAGGCTTCCCCGACCACTGCTGTACTGGCAGCCATCAGCCTGGCTTGTGGCTGAGCAGAGCTCCCCTTGTGGGAGTGCACTGACCACCAGGGGCAGCTCCTGCATTGAGTATCTGCCCCTTGGTGGTCAGTGTGTGTCATAGTGACCAGTCATTCCCATTGGTTCTGCTGTTAGGGTCAATTTGCATATTGCCCTTTTAATATATAGGATGTGAAGAACAACCAAAGATCACTAGCAGTGTGAGGAAAATTAGCAACGGCAACTGCAAAAAGAACAAAGAACAGAGCGGGAAATAGAAAACCTGACCCAAAGGAAATGATAGTCTGGTGAAAATAAGTTGTATGCTCCTTAACAACAAATAACAAACTGTTCTCAAATGAGAGCTAAGTTAATTAGATGATGTTTGCTAAGTGAAAGAAACCAGTCCCCAAAGGGCAGCTACTGTTTAATTCCAGTTCCATTTCATTCAAGATCAGGCATCATTTACCAACGCAACGGAACTCAGAATAGTGGTGTCTCTAAGGGACCATGAGGGACGCTCCTGGGTGGTGAGACACACTCTGTCTTACTCTGGGTGATACTTTACACAGGTGTTCACATGCAAATATTCACTAAGGCCACACGTCAGATGTGTGTAGATCATGCCCATCACCTGAGCACTTTGTAAATGACATTAAGAAAGGAAACTGGGATAGGTTGGTGAGGCAAGTGCTGGTGGTGTAGTGAAAGCAAACCAAGTTCTCACAGGCAAAGAGCAATGGTTTTGACATCAGCTCAGTTAGGACCCGTGTGGGAGCTTAGCATTCCCCATTATTACAGGAAATTTCAGCCCAGATATGTTTGTTTGTGTGTGTGTGTGTGTGTGTGTGTGTGTGTGTGTGTGTGTGAGACAAGCAACTTTAAAGGCTGCATTTCCATGAACATATCTGCCAGAACTGATAACAGTTTCATAATCCATCACACATGCTGTGTGAATTATATTCACGGAACAATCACTAAGTTGAGTGGCATTTCCCCCCCTAATGTTCTTTATGGACACTTGTTTTCCTGTCACTGTCATTTAATTTTCTCTCTTAAAAAAAATAGCTTTCTTCTGGATTTGAAATCTGCAACCTGTTTCCCTCCTCCCCTCCCCCTGCCACAAACCAGCAATATGGAAAAAGATGAAAAATAGCTTAATTCCCCTCCCCCAAAAAAACACCTCTATTAGGCCATTTAGTGTTCAAATCCATAGGGCCCCCACCTCCATCCCATTTTTTTTTGTATCTTTAAAAGAGGAAAAATTTAGGTACCTGATATTTAAAAAATATTCACAGCAACTTTATATGAAACCAGTTTAAAATTAGTCTATGTGCTTACCCAAATATACAACCATACAAACGTATGCACAACAATGGCAAACTAAAATAAATAATCTATTCTATTCTATATGACTTGCAACAGCCCTGGGGAGTGTGAAAAGCTGAGCATAAGTAGAGTGAGAAACCTAACTGCAGATAGTCAGATGTTCTTTCTGATGCAGTGTAGATCCCCTGTTTAAAATATTATCAATATGCTGTGGACCAGGATAAAGAAATGTTTCTAAATAATTAAGTAGGAAAAGTACTAAGAATCAACTTGGGTAGAGAGTGATGGCAGCTTCTTCTGAAAGGAGAGGTAAAAATAATGGCGGAAGATGAAAGAGGTGAGGTGGATACCAGGAAAGAGAACAAACGATTTCCTAAGAGAGCAAGGGTGGGTGACTCTTGGTTTTCAAGTTGGGCAATGATCACCTCTCTGTGTTCTACCATTTCCACCATCCAGACGCAGTGACCACTGAATACAAGCAGTTAGTTTGAATGACAGCTGAAGTCCAAAGGGGACAGAAAAACTAGCCAACCCTGGGACTATGCAGCTTAGAAGAGGTCTTCATGTCAGGACCTGCACTGGCATGCCCAGCAGGTCCTGGCACGTGTGTTGGCACAAGTACAGAGAGTGCAGTCACAGAGGTGAGCCTGTGTTGTGTGCTGAGCCAGGGCTGAGGAAAGGTTCTGTGCAGAGTGCTCATTCCTCTCGGATACATGATATTAGGCGAAACATGTCTCCCCTCTCCTCAGCAACATGGAGAATGTATAATAGGTATTATTTACTAACTAGGGGCCTGGTGCATGAAATTCGTGCACTGGAAGGGGGGTTACTCAGCCCAGCCTGCCCCCTCCCACATATTGGGAGTCCTCAGGGGGTGTCCTACTGATGTATTAGGTCCGCTCCCTGCTCCCTCTGGGGAGCAGGCCTAAGCCCCTGTCTGACCTCTCTTTGTGGGAGGTGACCAGGCTAATCAGAGGAAGGCACCAGCCCCATCACCCCACTGCTGCAGCCACTGCCAGTCACAGCAGCCTCCAAGGTGTTTTCGTCAACATGACTCCAGTCCCTTCACCATGAAGAAATGACAACTTTCTTTAGGCATTTTCAAGATGTGTCTTTCATAGGATATGACATTTCTTTCTTTCTTTCTTATCCTCACCTGAGGATATGTTTCCATTGATTTTTAGAGAATGTGGAAGAGAAGGGAAAAACAGAGGGAAACATCAAAGTGAGAGGAACACTTTGATTGGTTGCCTCCTGCATATGCCCTGACCTAAGCCCAGGCCAGGGAGGAGCCTGCAACCTAGGTACATGCCCTTGGTCAGAATTGAACCCAGACCCTTCAGTCAGCAGGCTGAGGCATTATGCACTGAGCCAAACCGGCTAGGGCAGGATATGACATTTCTTAGCCCTCCAGCAGTGGACCTTCCTTTTTTTTTCTCCAGGAGTGTGGTGCAAAAACCCTAGATCGCCTTTAGGGATTCTTATTACCCAAGTTACTAAGAATATTACCAGTGGCATACAGGGAGCTTAGCCAATGAGCATTAAGAAAAGGTGTTTCCTCTGTAATTCACTCTGATCACCGGCTCCACCCCTGTCCCTCAAATCCCAGCTCCACCCTGGCCCAAGCCTGTAACCTCTGGCTGAGGCTGCAGGCCTGGGAAGGTCACCCCAGACCCCTGCAGTCACTGGTTCTGCCCCTACCCAGGTCTTCAGGCTCTGACTGAGGCTACATGCCAGGACAGAAGATCCCCAAGCTCCTCCGATCACTGCCTTCACAGAGCCCAGGCCTCTGCAATCACCAGCTCTGATCCTGCCCCCTGCCATCGTTGGCTCTGCCCTTGCTCCACTGGCAGCCTCTGGCCAAGCCACAGCTTGGGTAGGGGACCCCCAGACACCTCCTTTGCCAGCTCCACTGGAGCCCAAACCCCTGTGATAGCAGGCTCTGCCCCTGACCCTCTGATCGCTGGCTCTGTGGAGCCCAAGGTTGCTGTGATCTCCGGCCTTGCCCCTGCCCAGGCCTGCGGCCTCTGGCCTAGGCCTTATGCCTGGGTAGAGCACCCTCATACCCCTCAATTACTGGCTTTGCCCCTGCCCATGCCTGAGGCCTTGGTGAAGGCCTCTGGCCTGGGCCAGGGACCCCAACCCCCTTTGATTGTCTGTTCTGCCCCTTGGGCCACCTGCCTCCCCTGCCACCTGCCTGGCAAATAAGCCTGACCACTTCAGTGGCGGGACTGAGCTGGACTGGGCACCGCCATCTTGTGGCTGTGGGGGAAGCTATCTTGTGGCCATCTTTGTCACGGAGTGATGCCTAATTTGCATATTACTCTTTTATTAGACAGGATATATACTAGTTGAGCCCTGCACAGTGACTAAGACTTTGTTATCCATTTCAGGATGCAAAACCAAAAGTAAAAACACAACAAAGTATGACCCATCATGCCCAGAAAGAGCTTAAAATATGCCGGTAACAAGAAAATGAACTCATGGTCAACTGACACAAGAAGCAAAGTAGTCAGGTGCTCTTGGTTCTTAATACCAAGGTGTGTCTGCCATGTACTTGGCAGAAGGGCATTTATTTTAAAAGGAAGAAAGGGGGTGAGAGAAAGAGACTTTCCTTTCCTAGGGTTTAGAAGGTGATCAATCTATAATAATAAAAGCATACTATGCTAATTAGGCCAGGTGTCCTGCCAGGAGACCTTCCAGAAGAAGCCGGGGCTGCGAGGGCCAAGCCTCTTGCACAAATTTCATGCATTGGGCCTCTAGTCAGATTACAAGGGAGCTGGTGATTATGAATAGGCAAGCATTCATCCAGATCTTGCAAAGATATGTTTAAATAGTAGCACACAGAAACCTCACAGGGCATTTAAGACAAAGGTGGGAGTAGTTTGGATGAACAGATGCTAGAGGTCTTACGAAACAGAAAAAGGGAGAGGGTCACAGAGGCCCCTCGGGACCACGGGGTTGTTCAAAGCGAAGTCCCTGAAGTAGCCCTCACATCACACACTCATGCATCTGCACAGACGAAGGCAAAGCAAAGTGGAAAGACAACCTATCCCAGCATTGACAGGTACTTGAGGGATGCCAAAGGCGACTGGCATCTCTGGATAGCACTGAGTTGAAAGAAAATAGCCAAACAAAGTGGGGTTTCTGCTAGAAATTTCTGGAAGGAGGCTGAGTCCAAGAAAGATCAGTCAAAGCTCAGGACAGGCTTGCCTTGCAAACACAAAGACCTAACAGAGGGGTAACTTTGAAAAGGAGCCTCCGGCTGCCTGAAAAGCAAAGGAAGAACAGGCCCAAGGTACTGAGCACCGAGTCTAGGGCCAGACAAAATGAAAACTTGTGGCTGTGTCGGGGGAACTGCGAGAATATTTGTCCAAATATTGAGTGCTTAGCAAGAGCCAAGGCAACCCTGCGCATATTTTCAATTTACAAAAACATTCTGTAAAGGAAGGAACATCATCATCCACCTTAGATCTCACCACTCAACCACAGTATACAACGTACTAGTACATCCTCCTTCTTGCCTAGGGATATTTTAAGGGCTAGCTCGCATTTGTCAGATCGGAGAAGTGTGCATGGCAAAGCCATTCAACAGCTTGATTAGACCCCGTTCCTTGGGATGCATTCTGAAAGGAGAGATTTTGACAACCGCTCTAAATGGCTCCGTCCGATGAATAAGAATTGGGGCTTGGCACCAGAAAGCGCTTGCTTTCCTTTCCTGTAAACAAGATTACAGATGATAATATACACATACGCATGCACAGCCACACTGTCATTACCAGTAATATTCTTGCATTCTATCCGACAAACACTCTGTTGTGCTTTTCTGAAACACTCTGCAATTTGGCTGAAAAGGAAACTACTCAAAACCAGTGCTTAGTTTCGTGCTCTTGTCTGCAAGCCCGCCATCACAATTAAGAGAGAGAGAATGTAAGCCAACAGAGTCAGATTGAACGTCGATCAGCGCCTGGAGTAGTGAATAGGACGCTGGTTTTCTTTTAATTTATTTTATAGTGCTTGCGATGATCCAAATAAGATAAAGGCAATCTAATATTCTCCTTAGAAGTATCTAATCAGAAAGCTTTCAAATGGTTTTCAATAAAATGATTATGCCTTCTTTTTTCCGCAAAGCGGATGGCATTTTCAAAACATCTCAAACACCATGCCTTGAGAATGTGCCATATGTTTTCATGAAACGGTGGCAGTTATTCAAGTAGCTCTTTTACTGTCGTTCTCATGTTTCTCTGAATTTCCTAATTGCTAATAGCGCTATATATGTGAGAAGATGGAGTCAGATCATTTTTATGAGAGTCACATCCGGTTTTGCATTTTCAAGTTTAGCACATCAAAGAAATACACTGCAATAACCTAACCCAAACTTCAGATATAGTTTGAGACAATTCGATCACCAGAAAGACTTCTGAGGAAGTGACGAGTCAACGCTCTCCACCGCTGCAATGCTGACATTTTGGGGCTGCGCACTCCTGTGTTGTAAGGAGCTGACCTGTATGTTGTAGAAAGTTTAGAAGCACCTCTGACTGCTCCTCTGGCCAGTAGCAGCCCCCTCCTCCCTGGGTCATGATAATCAGAAAGTATGCAGATATTGCCAAATATCTGGCATGGGCAACGTTGCACAGCGTGGGAAGTCTCCCTCATAAAGTAAATGCTCATTCGTCTATTGGCTCAATGCTCTGGGTCCATGGACGTTAACAAAATACTGAGAAATGAAAAAACTAAGAGCCAATAGCCTTTGACCTTGGAAGAAACTATAATCAGGAAGTTGCCACTTTTCCACACACTAGCAAAACCAGCCTAGGCCCCAAATCTCTAAAACACACAAGAATATTCTCTCTGTACCCTCTTCGCCGCTGATGTGCCTTATTCTCTAGTAGGAACTGGGTGAAGTGGCAAGGACAGGAATATCCGCTACAGTTAAGAATCCATCCTGTGTCCCAGTTAATGTCTCAAGTTCATGAAATATTTTGGATGCAGAGACACTTTTAACATCATAACAGGCTATGCATGGATTTATTCTGAGAAACACGGAGTTTCAATTAGTGTATCCCAGTTCATCACTCACTGACCTCAGATCTTAGTTCCTGGGAATACATGAGAAACGCCATGGTCAGCGACAAGCAGACAGAGAACAGTGAGCACTTCTGGGAAGCATCTATGTCTATATGCCTATATCAATACTGATAACAGTACGGAGATGTAAGGTACAGCAACAGATACTCAGCCAAGACCCTCCACAGAAGTACACGCACCAAGCTCTCCTGCTCAAGAATCTATAATAATGAAAGGGTAATATGCTAATTAGACCAGAGTCCTTCCCTACGACCTTCCAGACAAAGCCACAGTGGGTGGGGGCTAAGCCCCTTGCATGAAATTCGTGCATCGGACCTCTAGTTTTCAAATGACCAGGTGTAAAATCCTAAGACAGAGCACAAGAACAAACTTCTGGTCCCGAGTCCCTGCCAAAGCAGAGGAAATGACACACTAACCTGTGTGCGGATTCAGAAGGATGCTTCCGGGTGGGATGCCTGTTGCAGCTTCCAGTGGAAGGAGGATGTAGCTGGTGCTGCCTGGACCGACCTGGCCCCCCATCCCATTCTCCGTGTAGGGCACACAGCCAGGAGAAGTGGCCGCCATGCTGGGAACCAGGGGTGTGCTCTGGAGAGGCGGATGGGTGCGGGATAGTGATCCTGAGGAGCCTGCACTGCTGGATGACTCAGAACCTACCACAGAGATACAAAGCGACATGTCATTCATCAGAGAGAAGAGGACAAAACCGCAGCTCGGGGTCTAAATGTCTAAATGCTACTTTGAATAATCCATCATTCAAGAGTTCAAGGTGAGTGCTGTAGAGCAGGGATAATGAATGCCCCTCCCACATGTTGGGCTCATATTTTATTGAAATATCTGCTACATAGTTTTCAGATGTGTCAATTTCCTTAAAAATGAGATTAAGAATGAACACTCTATTAGCCTTCGCACATGCCCTTAGGGTGATTGACTGGCAAATGGTACCCTAAAGCTCTGAACTCAGTGCCTGAAAACTCCCATCACCATGAGTAATTAAAGCCATGGGAATGTCTTACTGGAGTTATGAGAATAAAATGAATGAAACAGAGCTTCAAGAGACCAGTTTAAGGAGGAGTCCTGTGATATGCTAATCATACAGATGGTTCTTAAATACTGGTTCTTCAACATGCGCCAAGTTAAAATGTGAAGGCACAGAGCTGGAAATAATCTTCCCCTCAGATGTGAGTAGAAGTGGATCATTCCTTAAGCTCTGCACTGTGGTTCACTCATTTGCAGAAGTCTTATTAATATAACCAACAGGTGGACCAAGGCGGGTTTGGTCTTCATGACAATCATGAAGCATCCTTTAAGTGGCACAGACTAGTAAGTCATTGGGCATGCTTGTGGGCTGTGGCTTTCTCACACGTAGGTGACTAGGTCAGTGTGCAGAGCTCCCAAGATGGAATCTAGCCATAATTATCTCCTTCTCCTTTCTCTGGGACAAAGAAACCATTGCTACATCCATGTCCAGTAGGCAATAACGGCCCTTCACTGCAACCAGAGTCAAGTAGCTATGGGGACCCTGACCATGACTGTTCTGGGCATCAACCAGATTATTAACCAGAGCTTCCGAGAGAAAATACACCAAGCAAAATTTAAATATCTGTGAATTGAAGCCAATACGTGAACTGGATGCTACCATTGATTGCAAGAATGCTGCACAATAAAATCTTTAAATTATTAGCACACACTATTGACTTCGGACATTAAAAAATGCATTCTTCAATGGCATTAAAGGTTAACATATACAACATATATATCAACCTTGTTTTCAAGATTCTAAAATGAACTCTTAAACTAAACTGAGATTCTTTGAAAATAAGGGATAGGAATACAACAGGCTGTTGCCGGAAAGAGGGGTCAGTGGAGAGTGCTGGGTTTTGAGAAGGAGGATAGTGACTTTCCTTGAGCATTCAGTATGGGTGAACACCTGGATTAATGCTAATAGTAAGTACTATTACTGCCTATATGGATAGGGAAATTGAAGCATAGAGAAGTTAGGTAACTCAAGTTGACTCACAGAGCTAGGAAATGACAAAGCTAGGAGTGTTCTTGGTGGACTAATATAGATTTAACCAGGACCCAACTGCCTCCTAAAAGCATGCATATGAGTATACCATGGATGACCACAGATGTTCTCAGTTGGGAATTTTCTTTTTCCATGACTTGGTTCTTAACATTAATAAAGTTTCAGGTTAATTCAGGATGCTCCAACTAACCAGTTTAAAATACTAAGTGGTTCTGAATAACATATGGTGGGGAGGGGGGAAAATAAAGGACCTCAACAGAATTTTGAAAATGCTAAGAGTAATTCTGAGACCACATCACTGATATCATGACCCAGAAATCACAGCCCCAGTGCGAACTGTAGAGTTTGAGAACTTGCCATGCATGATCTGATGTTGCAGTCCAAGTTTGACACTAGTAGAGACTCAACAAGAACAGTAATCATACAATAAAACTTCTGACCCCCAACATGTGAGGTCATATAAAAATGATCATGCCTATGTCTGTGCTGAGGGGACAGACAGTGAGAAAGAGCTGGAGCCAATGAGGGATGCCAGAATTCTGATTTGAAATGTGGGCTAGTGAGGACTTGGGAGCCAGCCCTTTGAAATGAGATCAAATGTGTCTGTCAGCTTCTGTGGGAGGGTAAGAACCTGACTTTGATAACCACCAAGTAACAGACACAGATGGTGCAATCACATTGACCAATCACCTCTCAAGTCATCCAGCACTTCTCCACTAGCTCACCAATGCTCTCCAGCCTTTTGTTTCAGCAGGATGGAGTTTAACCACCTTCCCCTATTGTTATCATCTTAACTCCTGTTGCAATAATTATGAGATAAAGTCTTCCTTGCTTATTTAACTCATCTGATGCATTTTTTTTTTAAGGATCCTGAAATGTAAGTATTCTTTTTTCTGAATTCAAGAAAATGTTTCCAGATCCAGGGGTCAAAATTCGGTATTACACGGCAGAAGAAAATATCTAGAATGCATTAGTGTAATGATGAAAATGAACTTGCAGAAGAGGAGTGGCAGCAAGAGGAGGTGTCTTGCGTTGGCTTCAAAAATACTCTAACTTTCAACAATAAAGAATTAAAAAAAAAATACTCTAAGGTGTAGACTAGGAAGGGGGCAACAAGAATGGCCTTGCATCCAGAAAACAAAATGCCAGGCCATGCACAACAATGATAACAAAACAGAAGGCTACCTATTTCTCTAGAACAGCTGTTCTGCAGGCATGGTTTCTGAACAAGCAATCTGTGCTTAAGAAATCCTTCACGCGATACTGATGCAGCTAAAGGTGGGAACCCCTACTGTAAAAGTCAAGAGGGAGGGGTGATAGAGAAACAATGGAGAGAAACAGGGGTCATACTCCTATTTTTCAACCACCTCGCCAGTGCCAGGAAACTGCTGAGGTCGCAAGACACCTCCTCTTGCTGCCACTCCTCTTCTGCAAGTTCATTTTCACCATTCCAATTCTCACCACAAGGAGGATGCAATGACATAGTGATGTCATCCACCCCCAGGGGCATGTGCTGGACATCGGTGAGGTGGCCACGTGCTCCGTGTGGGGGATGCAACAGGGAAAAGGCAGCCCAGGCCCCAGAGACTGTGCTTGTATGTTCAGAGTTCAGTCACATGCTTTCTCCGGAATGTAGGAAAACATGTTTCCCACTTGGAAACCTCCTATTATTATCTATACGAAGCTCCAACCAACGTCATGTCACTGCTCCATACTCGGTTTCTGAGAGGTGGAAGGACTCTTTGCAAGCCCACTGTGCACAATGAGGTCAGAAGTTGGAAACTTGTGCTGCTCTGCACGACAGCAGAAATAACAGCTTTGCTTCATAAGAACCCGCTTGGGAAACTGAGAGTTTGTTTTGACAGCCTACCTTGATCTCCTTTATTATTATTATTTTACTTTTTTTTTTTTTTTTTTTAGCTTTCCATTCCTGCACCTTGACAAGCTTTCAAATGGAAACACTTGGATTTGAAAACGTCTGAAGCACTTACAATTTCTGACCATTCTTCAAAGAACATGGCATTTTAGCTTTCTTGAAGTGTTTTAAATGTTTCCAAAAACCTTTGCTTTGGAAGGGATTGGGGTTGGTGAATGGGGAATGCTGATTAATTTAAAAATCCTAAGAGCTCTTTAGGTGTCCTGGAATTTTCAAGTGCGCCATTTAAGGTACTTGGTTTCTGCCTTTTAAGAAGATGTAAAACTATTAAACCTTTTTTAGTTTACAAAGGCTTAAGTGGGCCACAGTGGGTTTTCTTGACTTCTGTTGCTGCAGTAGCGGGATATACCAAGAGCAATTAATTAGAGTTAGATATCAAGAATTCTCCAATTGGTGAATAAAAATGACCGAAGGCAGTGCGAGCTCAGCGGAATCGTTCCAAGAAGCAAGATATGTACATTTCAAGGAGTGACTATGACTAAATGCTATTCATTTTCTGCCCATGTAGGAAAACACGAGATAATTTCTCAGGAGGCATTTGTCAACAACATAATTATGTTAAACCATTAGCATAATGAGCCGGGATTTCATAGAACACCCCCTAGAGTGAGTGTGATGCTTGATTGGGAAAGTACTCACAGCCTAGGGCGGCCCATGTCTAACCTCTGGCTGGTGTTGCCCATTCACCATTCTCCTCCTGTCTCTGGCCTGCCACTCACCTGTGACCCCAGGTCCTGAATGCACCCCCAGTGTACCCTGAGACCCAGGTCCTGTTAGGGAATCCCAGTACTCACCCCCACCCTAGCTGAGAGTCAGGGCCTCCTCAATTGCGAAGTAAAATCTAAACCAAACCAAAACAATGACAATACATACTAAACTAAAATGGTGATGGAAGGAGACCTGACTTGGGGTGATGAACACACAATACAATATACAGACAATGTGTTATAGAATTGTACACCTGAAACCTATATAATTTTACTCACCAATGTCACACCAGTAAGTTCAATAAAAATAATAAATAAATACAAATAAAAGCTTAAGTTTATGGAGTGCTACTGAAGGGTCATCTGTTCCCTTCCTGGGATTTTATGAGATTTTTTAAATCATAAACATTTGAAAGTAATTTGTAAAGGACAGTGAGAGATTCTTGGGAAGAAGAAGAGTTAAAAATGGAAGAGCATGTGAGGTGTTTTGCAGACTCGTGAAGCTCATGGTGCTGATGTTTCCATTAGTTTAAATCTGTTTCAAAATAATGGTTCGAGATCTCTCATCATTATGTACTCCCAAAGCCTGCCCAGGCAAATTTGAACTACCAAACTCAAAAGATCACTATTCACTTAGAAGAAGAAAATAAAACATCACAAACCACCAAAACACACAACACGATAAAACACAGATGCAGGGACCTGGCTAATTGGAAACTCTAAACCTTTAAGCAAGGATGGAAACATTGCATGGCAATAAGCAAAATAAACAGGAACTGGTCCTTATTGAGAGCTTACAACCTGCCAGGGATTGCTTTGAGTATATTAACTCTTGGTGTTAACAATAACTTTGAAATACTGGTGCTACCATTATTCCCATATCTCATTTGAGAAAATTGAGGCCCACGTAGGTTAACTAGCTTGCCCAAGACCATGCTAACATCCTACCAAAACAAGAATGGAAACTACTAATACCAAAATTGCTATAATGTAGCTTTATGGAATAACTCATAGTATTAGATTTTTAAAAAGCTAAACTTCACAGAACAGTTGCCCTTGGTAACCATTTTTAGGGCAATCATTGAAATCTAAGTTAAAATAGTCTATGGAGAGGGGTTAGAGTAATATTCTATTATAACCTACATTTTATAGATGAGGAAGCTAGAGATAAGAGAGGTTAATAATTGGACTTTCACACACGGCTAGCCAGGGGCAGTACTGGGATTTACACTGCACCTTCTGACCTCAATCTATCCCAGATTAATATCCTCATCACTAGCTGACTCAAAGCCAGAGGGAATGGTGCCTTTACAGCTCGGGCAGGACTTCAGGAAACACCATGGGACTCAAACCCCTCCGGCCCTAGCTACCTGCTTTGGACAGCTTCCCGGTACTCCTGCTACTGGACGTGCTGTCGCCCCTGGTCAGCACCGTGATGCCCCCAAAACTCGCCGTCTTGGTCATGGCGGGCTTGAGGTTGCGGTTGGAGCTCTCGGAGTCTGTGCTGCTCCAGGCCCTTTGGTGGTCGCACCACTTGAGTTCGTTCTCCGAGCTGCTCTGCCGACTCCCCGACGTTCTCCCCGAGCCATCGCGGTTGCCCCTGGAGCACGGCCATCAGAAAAAGGCACGGGGACAACGTTACATGCCGGGAGCAGTCCTGGGCACACAGTGGGGCCTTCCTCCGAAGAGTCATCTACACCAGACCCTTCCCACCAACCCTCTCCAGCAGGCCTGCTGCCTGCCAAGTGGTGCCACACGTGCCTCCCTGATGGGCAGGCCACGCATCACACACAACGTGTTACAAACAGAGAAACAACCCGACTGAAATGCTGCACCATCCCTCTGCCGGTGAAGGAGAAGCAACTAGAAAAACATGGCAGAAAACATAATTGGAGACTTCTGTTGTGGAGAGGAGGGAGGATCACGCCAACAAGGAATCAATGTTGGAAACACCTGGGGCCTTGAATGATCCTCAAAGCAATGCCCGCCAAGGAAGAGTTTTGTCTCTCCCTTCAGCATTAAGTAACTGGATTATGGGAAATGCACACAGAAAGGCCATTGATTCGTATGTTTTCTAACGTCATGAGCTACATGTCTGAATTCATGAAAGCCTAGAAATCACAGGAACTCTGATGGTGAGGATGTTTCCCAGTGATTTACCCTTCACAGGCAGAGGAAAGACCTTTTTAATCTTTTTCACATGGAAACGCCGATGCTAATAACAAATGAGAGACATTCCAGGGGGATCCCTGGAAATAACAAACAAACAAAAAGAGCTCCGGAGGTGGAATAACACATTTGTTCAAAATTCAAACGGAAACAAAGTGAATGTGTTGGAAGTGGGCCAACAGCCACAAGTGAATTTTGAGGACTCCAGAGAATCTGTAAGTGGTGTACCAAATGGCACATCTTTTCTAGAGAAAGTGGGTGAAATTTGCATTTTCATTGGTTTCCAATCTGCTTAAAGAGCAACTTAATATTTTCAAAGCCTTTTCTGCGGTTGGAAATAGTGGACCATTAAAATATTCTTAGATGCCCAGGGCTTATAAGCAAATGGGGACATAAATCACAGGCAGTAGCTATAACCCCTCTTTTCATATGACTGTGATGTGACCTACTCCAGCTTGATCCAAATCTCACAGACGGGACCATTAGCTTTGCGGATCAATATTCTCCTAAAGATAATAATGGGCTTTGGGAAGCTAGAAGTATGCATTTCTGATTGAAACATGCGCCAAATTGTACAGAAGTTACGGAGAACATTTTAGGTTTTACTTCAGCTTTAATTACTAAGCTTTTTCTTTGATTTCATGAAAACGGAAGGAGGTAAGAGGACTCAAAAGGTAATAACAGTGACGTAGCTCATCTGTGATAGGAACTTTGTAAAGTGAAGGGAGAAAGTGGAACAGAAAATGCACAAAACAAAACCCACTCCGCGCCCTGCTGTCCTTTGTTAATATTTCCTTACGAACATTCTCTCTGTTCTCAGGGCCTTAGGGCCGGTTTTAGAAACAAGGACCATCTTAAAAAAAAAGACAAGATTGCCAGTAGGAAGTCTCAAACACTCACCAGCAGCCAGACTCTAGTTCTTAAAGCCCTCTGACATTTAAGAAAGCCAGAGGAGGCAGCCTGGAGGAAAAGTACCCTTTTCTGCTAAAAAGAGGAGTTTGTCCATCCCTGATTGTCCCCCTCCTCTCAGTCTCCAAATTCAGCCTCATTCTTTTCTCACTGAATTCTGATTAACTGCCCCCATCTTTGGCCAAGCTTGCCTGACTAGTATTTAGCAACTGTAAATGTACAAAGGATGTGACAGTCATCTCAGCTACAGCTAATTTGGAATGTTTATTATCAGAAACATTTGAGTTGGTTCTTACCTCAGCATACAGGGTGCGTCAGACCCAAGTTCTCCATGTGGGGGTGATCATAACTAATTCTGCTCCAGTGGTCCCTGTCCCCGTTAACTCTGCAGCTTCCTGGGAGGAATCCAGACTTCCCCTAAATGCCAGTGTGGGTGGGCCTTTCTCTGCAAAGGAGGCGTCCACCACTCTTCCTGGGTGCAAGCTAGGGTGCTGTAGTTTACACCCTTCCCTCTGGCATAGCTGTTCCTAGAACATTGTGTAGTTCCTCTAGATTTGTGCTATATCCCTGGGCTAATAAGGCAACCTAAGATTTTCTTAATTTCTTCTACGTCTCCACCAGCACAAATCATCTTAAATCAAGATCTGTGCATGTTAAAAGAGGGAATTTCAGCCCTGGCAGGTGAGGTTCCGTTAGTTGAGAGTTGTCCAGTGCACCAAAAGGTCACGGGTCCAAGCCCCAGTCAGGGTACATTCTTGGGATTGTGGGCAGAATCCCTAGAAGAGGGTGTGCACGAGGCAGCTGAATATTTCCCTATCACATGGATATTTCTCAGTCTCCATTCCTCTCTGTCTAAAAAAAAATCAATAAAAACCCTTTTTAAAAAAAGAGAATTTAAGTTGCTGCTTTAGAAACAGCATTCATGAATTTCAGAATAGTGCAGTGAATTCTAATTTATGATCTCTAAATATTTACATATTGAAATCACATTTTATAATGCTCTATCTATTGATTATTCTCCTTAACACTGGCAAAGTGAGGTCCAGAATTGAACTTCCTATCTATTTGGTCGTGGCATCATAAGCATATTAAAAAACAACAACATACCCTCCAGAGACTTTCCAGTCCTGGCCCCTCACTACTGGGGAGCAGGAAGACAATGGTAATGAGATGTCTGGCCATCAGGAGGAGCTGGCCCTCTGTGCACAACTAGAATTTGATCCTAGAGTAGTTATAAAGCACATACTCTGTTTCTGTGCTGACTGACATAACTGACGACATTTATTTTTCTTTTTGTCTGAAGGTGGCTCCCCCCACCCCCTTTGCCCAGGTTAGGTATGATGTATACTTTGGATTATTTCTACCATTGTGTGGATGGCTTTGCGCTCAGTCAGCTTCCTTGAGTTTCTGTGCCTGGAGATTTTGGTGGGCAATGGTGTCTGTGTTCAGGATGGCTGATCTGAGTAGGTGGTAGCTCTATCTAGGGACCAGATTTGGAGCTGAGTAAAAGTAGCCGGCCAATCAGGGCAAGGACCCATGTTTTATCTATGTTGCCAAACCAAACCAGGTAGGAGTACTAGTGCATTCTAATTCTACCTTGGGCTCTTGAGAGAAAAATGCAAGGTTATTTTCTTAATCTTCAACTGTGAAAAGTATGTAATTATACCAGTGGAAGGCATTAGATTATGCAGTTCAACCTAGAAATATGAAGGTTAAAAGAAAAAAAAAGAACCTGTGTCTTGTTTCTGCCAAAATGTAAAGGGAACAAATTAATCTCCCTTTTCTAATGATGAGGTCCTAAGTTCAGATTTACTGCAGGAGATACTAAGCACACAATCCATTTATTTTTCTTGGTATTTTTTCCTCTTCTAAATAGGCAAGTATTTTCTTTCTTTATTTTGCCTGGCCTACAACAGAGATGAATCCTAATATTCACAAAAGAACTAACATATTAACATATGTATTAGGTATTAAGTGTATAAAGAGGACTGTGTATATCCTTAGTTTCACAATGAATGCTAGAGGTACATTTAATAGAGTAGTGATATAGCTATGATCCCTCTGTTTTAATGGAGCTTCTAGCCTAGCTCACAACTTAAAAATATATAGTTTATAATATAGTTACTAAATTATAATAATTATATTATGTAATTTAATATTAATATTATAGCTAATTAAATATATATAATAATATAATGAATGATATATATATATACATACCATTACCCATAGCCCACAAAAGATCTTGACTTAAGTAGTTCATTATAATTGGAAGCGATCTTTTATTTTTCTTTAGAAATAAAATCTGTCCTTGAAAAAATACTGTTTGAAATAGCATGATGGATAGTATTAGCTAAAAATTAAGAACTCAAATAGAGTTATCAATGATTTGTTTCCAGTGTTGGGAATGTATACACAATTGCAACCTGTCAGAGAAATTTTAACTCTGTAATTCACCAAGGTTGCTGTGGGAATTTTAAATCAGTGTGCTTCTAAAGTTAGCCCTTGAGAAAATAAAAACAACCAGAGAAATCAAAGGAAGGACACTAAAGGATTGTATCCAAGTAATGGTCTCCCCGTCCTGGATCTCACGTTATCCAATACGACTTCCACACTAACTCTGTAACAAGTTTTACAAAGAGGTAACTGGACGTATTTTATTTCATGAACAGAGATATTTTACGCCAACACACTTATATTTAACATTGATTCTGCCACATAGTCTGAAAACACAGTTTTAGAAAAGTAAGCCATACCAACCGAAAGAGCTGTCTTTTCTTATAGGTCTCATTGCATATGTTACTGTCTTCCAAGAGCCTACCGGAAATGAAAAACATGATTTTTATGATTTAAAACCTAAAGGTAATAAATGGGAAGTGAACTCTAGCATAACACACCTGTCTTGCAAATCAATCCCATAGACTGTTTTATTTGTATGACATTTAATTTTGCCATAATAAATGAATGTCAGCATGGTTTTTCCCTAACCTCGGATTCAAACACTGACGTAAGTAAGGAAAAGGGAAGAGGTGAGGAAATAGAAGAGGAGAAGAAAAGTAATTGATATAGATGTACCAGATATTTAATTAAATATATTAGTTGTGACTATTTTTCTTGAGTAATATTTAAGTTATTCCTTATTTCTTGAGCATAGTAAAATATTGACATCCAGAGGCAGGTATCTAAGAAATACATTTATTTTTGTAAGGAATCCATCCCATTAAATTTTTGCTTCATGGGAATATCAAGACTTATTCATATATGCAATGTGTATATGTCACCAAGTATTGTATTGATGAATACAATCTAATTTGAATAAAAGGGATAAGGTGTATTAGCTGTATGTTTGTACAAAACCCAAACAAATGAATAAAATTATAGAATAAAGTAGGAGAAAATGACTGGCTGGAAGACTAGGGAATAAGATTTCCCACTAAACTAAATTATAAATGCTCACTTAATCTTTTTGGTAAGGATATAAAATTTTGGAATTATCCAGAACTATCCCTAGAATGTGAATGCTTGTGGATTCTTAACTGTACTGTAAATAAGAAATGCCAGTCTGAATCTGCATGAATTTTTCTTGGAATTTAATCAAACAGTCTGACTTTTAATCAGTTTTATAGGGGCCACCCATTAAGCTGACATCTGAAATAAAATTAACCGCTACTTTTAAAATAAAAGTAACCTCCACTTTTAAAATAACTATAGTTCCATTCCAAGTTACCTATTAATACAGCAAATGTGGAATTCTTAATTTCCCCTTAAAAATCTGCAATTAAATTAATGGAGAATTTTAATACCTATGTCAGTTTAAAACTATTTTAAAAGGGTATCAGCTAAATTTGAAAATTTTCTGCCCTTGTGCTCCAGATTTTGTATAAATTTTATAACCTACTCATTTCATAGCAACCACCTCCTCCTCCTAACTCCCAAGCCAAGTGTACTGCTAAATCCAAACTAGTTTAGATAAAATTCCCAAGTTAGGCCTTTTATAAAGACTGATAGGTTATTTAGAATGAGAAACATAAAACAATAGTGTTCTAATTATTATTTGTAGAGCTATATATAATTATGGACCCCAGAGGTAGCTATTAATACCAAATATACAAATGCTTTTATCAGCCTCGTTAATAAGCCAATGAAACTGCAAGTTCCTGTTGGGTCTCAATATTTACACTTTTTCATGCCTGGCAAAAACAGTAGCAATTACAACTGTTGGAAGAGCCAGAAATCGAGACTTTAAATAACAAAAACACTTAAACTCACGTTTGGAAGTAACTGAGAGAATTTTTTTTATCAATGACATAATGTGTAGACATGCTAAGTAACATATATGTGTACATATATAGGTGTGTACGCATAGATATATGTATTTGTGGATACATATATTTAAGCACACGCTTATATATGAAATGTATATCTCTATAAATATACAGGACACACATGACGCACTTGGTTCCTCTAAAGACACGAAAAAACAAATTCCATTTTACCTGTTTTCCACAAAAAGGCTTTCCTGGGAGCAAACTGACTGAAAAATAAAGAAAGGATTGTATCAGAGGTTCTGGATATGCTGAAGGGATCCCAAATTCTTGCCTGATTTAAAAACTAATTTTCCCCTCCAAGGAGAAAATTTTTAAGAAAACCCATGTACCATTTTTAGAAAAAAAAAAAAAAAAAAAAGGAAATAAAAAGGAAGAAAAAAAATAGGTTAGAGTCAGAGCGGAAACCATTCTCATGCAGCACACAGTACTTTTCCATCAGAGCACCTCCGGGTTTCATATGGATGGAGCCCGTTCAGCGTCAAGGTCAGAAGAAGAGAGACGTGGATTGAACTGCCTGCCAGAGAAACCTGGGACCCTGGGATCCTGAGCTAGCGGGCTCTTCTGGGGCTGGGGAGATGCAGCAGCTGCCAAGAGCCCCCGTGACAGGTTCAAATCAGGACAGAGCGTGCAAGCTTGGCACGATTCACCCCAGGAGGGGAGAGCCCAAGCCACAATCCTGCAGTTAGCACCCGGCAATGATAAACTCACGATATAAACAGATTGACGGCAAGGCTCTTGCAACTGAAGAGATGCCATCGATCAATCCTCAGGGGGAGGGGGGAGCAGAAGACAAATGAAAATGGAGTGAAGCTAATTTAAAAAAAAAAATGTCACCCTCCATGTACGATATCTTAGTTTTTCACACGGAAAACCAAATGACTTTTGCCTTAGCTTCTTGTGTTTATACACAATGGAGGGAAAATAAAAGTCCATGATCAGCACATGAGAGGAAAAGGCAGATCAAATTAAACGTTAGCCACAGAAAAGTAGAAGTCCAAACAAAAGCCGATGCCCTGGTCCTATAATATAGTGACTGTGTTTAGGAATGAACAGAAAACCATTTTCAAACGGTTGAGTTTCTAAACATACGCATATCCACCATACTTCAGTGTCCATTTTCTAAATGATGGGTAAGTGGCCTGCTAAAGGAATACATAGAGGTTTAACAGGTCCATTTTAAGAGAGAATAAAACTAAAAAATAATAGTGACCTTTCAATATCAAATGCTGGAATTCAAAGATGCCGTTAATGTAAGCACTAGTAAGAGTGACGAGCAGGATATGGGTCTCTCGGTACTTTTTACTGGGAAATCATTTCCTTTCACTAAAACCCAAGGACTAGCTTTGGGTGTAATGTTTTCCTCAGTGGTCTGAGCACCCAGGTGAGGGCATCCTTAGAACCACTCCTCGAAGTCAAGTGTGCCCAAACCTTATTTAACAAAAGGCAACAACTTTAGTCAATTTCAAAAAAAAACTTTTCAGAAAAGATCTGTTGTTGTGTTTTGTTTTAACTTGGATTTTATAAAAAGAAACAAATACAAATGGTGTGCCACTGACATTATTCCTATGAAGGTGTGCTTACAGTCCAGGAAATATCTTGCTGTCTTCACTTCCTTTAGTTTGGTTTTGCTACTGCCTTGAGTCAAATCATGGGAAGAGAAAGAAAGTGAGATTGTCTCAGAGATGCGTTATGAATTCAGTTCTTTACTGCAGCTCAGCTCAGGCTGGGAAGAGGTCAGTTACACTTACAATGTTCTGGCTGGGTTCGGAAACTACTGAAACTCTACCACTACTCGGAAGGAGTTAATCAAAGACATGCTGACCTCTTCACACACCTGAATCTAATGGCATTTTAGGAAAAGGTAAGCAGTCTGAACTCTTTGAATTAAAAAATAACAATAAAGCACCTACAAGTTAATAATACCTTTCCTTAAAACATATCCCAAGAATGCTTTTTCTGATTCTTGGGGAAAGGTCATAAAAATCATCTCATCATCCCTCCACCACGTTTTCATAAATAACACAGAAATGGCTATGGGCCGTGATTCAGTAGCTGATGCATATAAACTTTCCAAAATAAGTAGTATTAATAACTTGCACATTTTAATAGCAGGGAAAGGTAAAATTGTCACAGGGATTAATGCAGCATTCAAAGCTGTCACATACTCTCAGATATAAAGAGCTCATTTTTTTTTTTAAGGAGAAAATGATTTTGCCTAATGGGTTGCAGATTTCTCTCCCACATCCCACCCCCAATCCAGGTGGCACCATGTGCCCTTATCAGTCCTTGCAGAGGAGAAATCCCAGAACATGAAAGCAAGCCACGCTGGGCTCCTCCTCAAGGCCCTGTTTACACATCAATATCCTTCAGAAATCACTCTCCAGACAAAACATGTCTTTTTCAAATATATTGCTTTTTCAAATGAACCTTCCCCAAACTAGCAGCACTGCACGGAATTCATCAAGAAGCCAGCTGAAGGAAATGCAAGTTATACTTCAAACATGTCTGACTACCAAAACACACTTAGGTGTTATTTGAGAACTAAATTTGTTCTGTGTTCTGACTTACAACAATTGAGTTCTCAAACAGTGAATGCATTTGCCTCAAGGTGCCAGAGTTCTCAAGCTGAATTTGAAAATCGTTTTCTAGAAAATCCCAGAGTAACCTGGATATTCTGAGTGTGCACCTATGTACAAAAAGCACACACACACACACACAAACATAAGATACACACACCTTAGACATCACAATACATTTCATCTATAAACTATCAAGAATGCATCAAATTTTAAAATCAATTTGAATTTTGTTGACATGCAAATAACAGGAAATGCTTCTCTAAAATTCTCCATTGCAACTTCAAGTAGAAAAAAAAATGCTGCTTAAGTATGTAAATATATCAAAGGCCAGCTAAGAAAGAGATTAGATGTCTATGACTTAGTTTCCTTATGCTGGGTTCTTTGCATTTGTTTTAGAATTGATTTCGTAGAGTTTAATTATCATCCGTGAACCTCAACAGGCTGGGCAGCAGCAATGATCCTTTGGGAACCTGGAATTGCAGAGTTATTGAAGGGTTAAAGTGTCCTGTCTTTATATAAGTGACAGGAGGATTTGTTATTCTATGTAGGGTGTCCCCCCAGAATGTGTACACACTTAACAGCTGATAGCTCAATTGATGTTTCTTTCTTTTCAGATTTAACCCATTAGAATGAATAATTATTCAACATATGTATACGTTTTGGGGGGACAACACCTATATATTCAAGAAAGTTCATATCACTGTTATGTCCTTGAGTTTGTGTTAACAGAGGAGGAACAGTAATATCCTGCTAATGCAGGGCAACCCCCGATGATCCCCACTCTTGGTATTCACTCTCTTGTGCAGTAGGTCTCTTTCCTGGGACCAGGGTTCAACAGAATACAACGAAAGGGGAGGCATGTCACTTCTAGGATTGGGTTATAAGAGACTGTCTTCCATTTCAGGCCCCCTATTTTCTCTTGGGTCACCTGCACTGGGGGAAGCTAGTTGCCATGTCTCACAGACACTCAACAGCCTATGGAGAGGCCCACATCGTAATCACTGAGATCTCCAGCCTATAACCTGCAAGGAACTGAAGCCTTCTAGTATGTGCGTGAGTCTGGAAGCACCTGCCCACTTCACCGCACCGTTAGATGACTGCACCCCAGCTGACAGCCCGACCTTAACTTCGTGCAAGACCTTGAGCCTTGAGCCAGAATCACTCAGCTAAACCACTTCCAGATTCCTGACACCATGGAAACCCTGAGAGAAGAGGTATTGTTTTGTTTTAAGCTGAAAACTTTGGGGAATATTTTTTGTGCAGCAATAAAAGGCTAACCCAGGGAACGTTGGTGGTATGACTGCATTGTCTCCGTAGAGCTATCAGATGAGGGAGGAAGAGTGGCCCTTAGCCTTTACAGGATGATAAACGTTATAAGAACCCAATAAACACTAGAGACCTTTTCCTTAGAAAAATGCACACCTGCTCATGAACATAGCATTTTGCAGATGATCTCCACGACTTTAATCTCCGAAGCTCGTCTATGAACCTACTCTGAGTGCAAGATGCCAACTGAAAAACCTCTGCCCTGAGAGATCATGTGGAGAGTAGAAACAAGGCTGAATCAGGAAATCCAGGTGTGTGGGCCACCAGAGTGCCCATCAAAGGAGCTCACGACGCTACACTCGCTGAGAGAAGAAGCCACGGACTTCAAAGGAGGATGACTGCATGGAATGACTGCATGGAATGGGATGGCTGCGGCAATAGCCTGGCGTTGAAGCTCTCTCACATGTAAGTCTGTTGTTATTTTTTTTAAATGTCGATGCAGCATGTGGCCATAGAGGCCTTAACCAGGTAACTGCCACGATATTTTGAATTTAATTAAAAAAGGTCCACCACTTGCATCTAAAGGTGCTTTATGGTGCACGAATGGTTAAACAGCAACACTTGCCTCCAATCTTTAACCAGGGGACTCAGGTCCTTTACAATTGATCTGCTTAATAGGGTTGTAGGGAAGACATGCTGACCCTTTGACCCCATAGTGACCTCTTCCTAGATGTGAAGGACAGGCAGGCCTCAGCGATGCTCTTTTCTGTCACCTGGCCCTTGACTGTATGGCAATGGGGCACAACTTTGGGGAGAAAACAAGCATACTGTTGCTTATACATTGGGTGATTTGTATTTGCTTTTGAATTAGTATTTACTTTTGAATAGACATGCAGAGTAAAGAGGGAAAATGTGTATGTGTACGTGTGTGTGTGAGAGAAAGAGGGAGAGAGGGAGAGAGGGAGGGGGGGGAGAGAGGGAGGGAGGGAGAGAAAGAGAGAGAGAGAGAGAGAGAGAGAGAGAACTGTTTTCAGAAAAGTGTCTCTCCAAGAAGGTCACCAGACAAGAGCATGCCACCTCCAGGCCACATGAGGCCTCCTTACACTAGCAGGACTAGCGCAGACCCTCTCATTACTTCCTTCTGGTACCCAGCAAGCACAATTGAAGGCCTTCCATGTGTCAGGCTGCATCATCAATAACTCTAACCATAATAACAATCTAGTCCACACATGTACAGAATCTTCTAGTATTGTGCCCATACATCACCCAGCTATGGCTACCTCCATCTCCGTCCCCCCCACCCCCCCGACATTCTAGAGTTCCAGGCCAGAGTATCCAGTCATCACAATTTGATTGTGAGATATCCAAGAAAGGCAGAGGGGACCTGGAAGACATGCTAGAAACCTGTATAAAGGTGAAGGGAACGGACAGCTAGTGCTGCTTCCTCTGCAACTTCATATTAAAGGACCCAGCACCGGCTGGAGGTCCTGGAACTGGCTTGGGCTAGAACCCACTGAGGACAGCAGTCCTCCTTCAGGTTGAGAGCACGGAAGCCTAGGTCACGAGGCTGGCCTTGCAAGAGCCTCCAGCAGCAAATGGCAACAGGGGGATAGAGGCCCCACCTGACTCAGTAGATCCAATCCACGCCAAGGAGCCCATGCCTCTACTTCTGCAGACAGCAGACCCATCATGATAGAAGGCTGCGAGATGATTTCATAGGATGGAATGGCTATGGCAACTGCATGCTCTCCTCATTTTCTTACATTTAAATTCAATCCCTTTTTTTTGGTACCTATTAATTTTTTACCTAATTGCATTTTATTTTGATCCGAGTAACAAGGTTGAAAAAATCCCTGCCACATCTTATTTGTGGAAATTTGAACAGAAGAGGTTGTTTTGTCATTCTTCCCTTGAAAACTGTTTACAAACCTAATTTGATCTGAAATTGGGGGTGGGGGATGAGTATCATAATCTAACTTTGCTATAATAAAATAGGTCCATGCTTGCTAAGAATGCAGAAAAAAAGAAAGATAGAAAAAAAGAAAGTTCTGTGCGTATGTGTGATCGGCACACTCCGCTTTCTTTTAATTCCACTGCACAGTGTTAATATGAAAAAGATAGCAAGGTGACATCTATCTCCTGGCCAATAATGGCATGAGGCATCTCTTCAAACCTGGCAAGCTGTCTCTGTACTCAGCTGAACCGACCAAAATTATAGCGCAGTTCCCCACACGGTCACATCCTAGGAACATGCGCGAACCCTGGCTCCTTCTCCCTCACTTCTCTGAACCCAGGCCTCTTCCAGAAACACCTGGAGTTTGCTGCAGTTCACTGTGTCCCCTGAGCTCCAGCTTCCTTCGTCCCTGCCAGCTCGCTGCCTGGGGAATGAGGCTGCCTTACTGCTTGCTGATGGAAGGACCACACTAAAGAGGCAATTAAAACAACTACTCACATCGTGTGCAAATATTCTGTCCCTCACTCTCTGATACTCCTCTTCTCTCTCTTCAATTGATTTACTTCGTCTGTCATCTCTAAATGGATGCATTCTGTTTTGCTGAACAGAAAAAAGAAATCAGGAGGGTTATCCAAGTCAAGTTGTCAGAAGTCTGCGGTTTAGCAACTGTCAGCTGAGGATAATAAATGTTCACTTAAACAAATGGAGCATGAAAAGTCTCACTCCTTCAGGTCCCTGAGGAAGCTGGCGGGGGAGGTGGGGGGGGCATGTGTGCTGTGTGTGCATGACAAGCAGTGCCAGGGTTTGTTGGATGGTGGCCTCCTTGCAAGTAGCACAGGTGTTTCTGAAACGGAAGTACCTACCTGGATGTGCCTCAGGTGTTCAGCCAGTTCAGCTATGTGACAGTTCACCAGTGATGGGCTCTGTCTCCTTTGCTAACCTCTGTGGTTTTGACTTCTCAGAAGGAGGGAGGCAGAGTGTTGGTAAAAATGGAAGTGATGGCGAGATCAAGGTAGCTAAGGGAAGAAATGGCTTTGCAAACTCGGGGACTGGAGAAACCCAGCAAAAGAGTCAAGAAATAATGGGTGGGAAGGAAGATGTGGGCGCTATTTCTCTATATCCTTTTTTTTTTTTTATTCACTCAATGACTGATTCTGGAAATTGCATCTGGCATAGGAAGTAGGAATTAAACTTAAAATGTGCTTGTTGATCGGGGTCAATATCAAGACAAAGAACCCAGCATAAGGACTGCTCTTCTTCATCTGAACCACATCCTGCATCTCACCTACCCTCCCATCTTCATCTTGCCATTCCTCACGAATGCTCTGCCCTAGCCACGTTCATCCATCCATTCAACAAATACCCACTCAGTACACGACGCAGGCACATGTTTCAGAGTCAACTCGAGCCACGGAGGAGCTCGGAGATGGGTGGTGGTGTCGGTGGTGGTGGGAGGAAATGAGATACAAATGACAAACAGCTTTCTTTCTTTTTTTTAAAGTGCATCAGAGACGCACATACTGCCTTCCAGTGACTCACGGAGAGTAATTAAAATAATAACTTAAGTGAGATGCTTATTATCTTGCCCTTAAGGATTTTAAAGCAAAGTCATTTTCAAAAAATCTATTCTGATTGTCAGCGACACAAAGTGTAATGGCATTTACATGACTTTCTGCTGTTCTTTTTTTGCATGTAAAACTTGTTTTCTTTTGCCATTTACTTAGTGTTTTCCCTAACAGCTCTGGATCCCACACCATCTGGAGAAGAGAGTTAGTAAAACATCTCCACCCTTTTCCAGGGACACATGAGTCAGGCTACCTACAACAACACAATGTTGTATCACAAGCGAAATACACAGAGAGAGAAAGAGAGAGAGAAAGAGTTGTGCTACAGTTCATGCCAAACAAGCAGACAATTTACACAGACAATAAAACATGGGCAGAAGGAGGGTTGGGAGACTAAAACGTGAACTTGGTTCTTTGCTGTGAAGACTGATTGTAGGGTAGTTGCAAAATCCACCTGTCCTCACCATAACAAGGTTTGTTCTTTACAGCTACACCGGGTGATCAGCGGTCCGTTTTGATAATCCAGCTCAATTTGTGCACAACTGAAGGACAGAGCTGTAGGGAGTGGAAGGACTGCCATAGTTACACACACATCTGCACACGCGATGGACAGAGCTTTTCCCGACAGCTTGGAGCTTGTGGCATCCCAACCCCCAAACACATGCAGCAGGAACTGCGCCAAGCACCACCCATGCAGCCCAACACAGAGCCATGGCTAAAGCAACCAGGACGTGGGTATCTGGCTCCCCACTGAATGCCAAAGGGGGAGGCAAGGCGGGCAAGGAGGATGGAGAGAGGACGGCAGTATCAGAGGTGGGGGTGAGGGGTGGGAGGGTGGGGGGGCTAGGGGGAGGGAGAAAGGGGCCACAGAGGAACGACAAGAACATCAGTCAGCCCACCTTCAAAAACAACGTCAGCCACTCTCAAACTTGAGAACCAACCTGATTGTCTTCTTTATCAATACTAGAGTTATCTCGCTTCAAGATAAACCGCTTCTGGGATTCTTCACCTTTTTCATCTTTTAAATGTTCACAAAACCTTTGCTCTGGTCTGCCATCAAAGTAAAACATATCAATAAAAAAGTTTTGCCTCCTGTTTAAAGTTATTTCTTAGTGTTCTTTTTTCCCCCACAGTGGCATTCAACTTTCAAAGAAAAAGTTAACACGTGCTTTTGATACTAGAATCTCTGGTATTATATAGGTAGGTAATGACATGTCCCTTCACAGGTATTGTTAGAATCCCTTTGATTGGTTTGAATTCGGAGTCTTGTTTGCTGCCCGCCGCTCACCATGAATATGTAGTGTGTAGATGTCTCCATAGTGATCTGGATCGCCATTACTTTTGAATTAAATCAAGTTTCCCACCCACATTCTAGAACAAATTTACATGTTTAGAACTTGAGAGTAACACACTAATTCACCAACGTTTGGAAACTAGGAGAGACAATTCCCTGTATATCCTCCTGTTAAAGAATTTTCCTAATCCGAACTGAGAGAGGATCATTTATAAATTATGGCTTTGTTTCTCCACTGATAACTGTTCTAGAATCGGGCTCTAGGAAACTCTGACATCCTTGACCAAGTCTTGTAAATACCTTCAGTAATTGGAGAAGCTGGAAATATTCAGTTTAGACAGCTTAATGACCGATTAGCAAGGGGGAAATGCTCCAAGCAGTTACACCTTATCGATCAGCCGATTGATTTTTTTCTCCGGTCCTCTTAATCATTTTGTATTATTACAGGAAAGGGCTCCACTCCCTTGTTCGTTTCCCACAATCGTCACTGCACTTCAAAGAGCTCCACAAATGACCTGGGCTTGGGATCCTCCTCAGAGGAAGTGCTGAAATATTTGTCCTGGGCTTAGAAACAGTTGTTATTTATGACTCTCATTAAAGTGTCCCTGTCATATTTGATGGATTACTTCTGAAGCTCAGTGGGGTTTCTATCTCTAGTGGGTTCATTATGCCTTCAGTCATTAGGAAGCCACTTCAAAGTATCTGTTGTTTAATATGGCTGACCAGTGATTAAGGGCATGTCACTGTTTCCTTATAGATCCAAAAATAAGTCAATAGCACTTCGAAAACAATGAGCTAATTGAAGTGTATAATCCAAATACTGGTGGGACTCATTCTTTCCTTAAACGCATATACATAAATTATACTCATAGTGGTGAACAGATACTAACAGAAAACTGGAATAACACCAGTGAGAGCTTCTAGAACTTGGTCTAATGTTTGCAAAAATTTATCATTCTCTTTTTCAACCCTTAAAATACAACTCTGATGTATGAGGAGCAAGTATATTTTGCCTCTTTTACAGATAAATAAACCATCCCTCAGTGACATTTTGGCTCCAAGTCTACAGACTTGTCCACTGAGCTGCTGGTGTCGGTCTAGTTGCATCCTTGCAGAGCTATGATGCAGTCTCTGTTAATGCAGTACACAGTGGGCCAGGGGCCTTCAACCTCACAATGAAAACAAAAACCTTGCATCGCATCGTCTTAAAGATCAATGTAAACGTTTTCTAGCACAACTGAAATGTAGAGAAACATAACAAACAATCTGGACGAGCAAATGTGACAATGCTCTAACCAACTGAACTGCCTGGTCAGGGCTAAACCTTCTTTTTTACATACTTAATCCTTAGTGCCTAGAACTGTGCCTGGCATATGGGAGGCATTTGGTTAAATAACTAAATGAATAGATGTATGAATGAATAAACATTTAGTCCAGTTGTACATAAATCAATGCAACGAAAAAGATATGCAGTCATATGCAGTCAAACATTGTAAAATTATAAAAAAAAAAAAAAAAACAGAAGAGAGTCCGGTTAGTGGGAGCGTAAGTTCAAATTATATGAAGATCATATCAGAAGATCTTTATGAGATCGTTATTAGAAGACTAGTGGCCTGGTACACAAAATTCGTGCATGGGGAGAGGGGTTCTCTCAGCCCAGCCTGCACCTTCTCCAATCAGGGACTCCTTGGGGGACATCCGACTGTGGGATCGGGCCTAAACCAGCAGTCGGACATCCCTCTCACAATATGGAACTGCTGGCTCCTAACTGTTCACCTGGCTGCCTGTCTGATTGCCCCTAACTGCCTCTGCCTGCCTGCCTGCCTGATTGCCTCTAACTGCCCTCCCCTGCCAGCCTGATCTCACCCCCAACTGCCTCTGCCTGCCTGATCATCCCTAACTGCCCTCTCCTGCCAGCTTGATCTTGCCCCCAACTTCCCTCCCCTGCCAGCCTGGTTGCCCCAAACTGCTCTCCCCTGCCAGCCTGATCTCACCCAGTCTCTGTTTCTGTTTTTCTCAGGAGTCCTCCAGGCCTTCCTCTTCCTCTTTGCTGGCTGGGAGAGGGAGGGACCAGTAGGGGGTGCTCCGCCCTCTGCCCACCCTCCCTTCTATTCTTGCCTCTTCAGGCTCAGTCTGTTTTGTTTCCTCATTCTGAGAGAGGCTCCAAGAACGAGCTGGGAGGGAGGGAAAGAAAGGGAGAAAAGGCTGTGAGCTGGTGGGCACTGTGTGTGTCTGTGCGTGTGTGCAGTTGTGGGTGTGAGTGCCAGCCCCACCTCCCCCGACCCTGTCTCTGCTGCCTCAAGTCCCCATCCACCAGAGCCTGGATGTGAGGTTGAGGCTCTGGTCACTGTGGATGTGACAGACCCAGGGTTTTTATATATTAGGATCTTTATAAAGATCATTATAAGAAGATCTTTAAAAATCAAATCCATGTTTCACTTTAAGGGGACTCAAAATAATCATGTTATTAAAGTTTTTAAGAATTTGAGGGTATCTTTGGAAGAGAGGTGGAAATAAGAATCTTAGCTTTTCTAGTTTTGGAATTCCTCAGTTTAGAGTGTCATATCTAGGAGACAGCTATTCAAATACTATTTTTGAAATTTCATCTGCATTTCTTTGTAAGACTGATTTATTTGTTTTTCACAGCAGGACGTATTTAGGTAAAATGCTCCATCACATAAGTAAAGGGTAGTCAAAGGAGTTTGTTCTAATCAACAATGTAAGTAAAAGAGCACGAATATTTCTTACTCTGATATAAATTATGCAAAGTGCATTTTCCATAACTTCTTTTCAAATAGCTTGTTTAATTTTTTTCAGCATTAGAACCTAACATCCCAAATTATTAATCCACTTCATGATTTTCCAAAAATATTTTCAGAGATTATGAAGTAACCATCTGAAGTATGCGTAAAGGAAATAAAATAAACCTAATAAGATTTTTCCAAGTCAGTTTTATAGAGAATGACCCATGATTCTAAAAGCTGAAGAGTAATTTGCAGACAAAACTCATGAAAACTATAATGCATAGCTGAAGTATTGCGTGTGATTAAACTAGGAATTACTGATAATGTACCATTATATTATACCTTTTAAAAATTCTTTTATCACTAATTTAACATCAGAGCAATATTATTTCTTAGCCATAAAGTGAGTGAAACCAAAATAATATATGTACTTTGTCAAAAAATGGGAATAAAATTACTTTGAATATATCAATATAAGGATGTAATGCTAAGGAAAACTCCTCAAGAGTTTTTCTGCAAAATGTCATGGTCTTTATGAAGGTATTAATAACTAGAGTTTACTACTTATTTCATGGGCATGTGTTACAGGTGCTTAAATTTCTTTTTTAGTCCGTGGGTTATTATTTCTAGCTTTCTCTGTACCATCATCAAAAAGCAGAAAATATGAATTTAATATTTCTTCTTAATGAAAAAAACTCTTCCCTTTTAATGTAAACAAGGTTTTCCCACAATTCATAGCATGCATCCACTGTGAAAGTCCTTGTTCATGCATGGTAAATAGCACTGGCATCCCCAACCAAACCTTTCAAAAATTAGAATTAACTCGCCCTAGCTGGTTCTGCTCTGGTTGTTAAGAGTGCTGGCCTGTGGACTGAAGGGTCCTGGGTTCGATTCCAGTCAAGGACACATACTTCGATTGCAGGCTTGATCCCTAACCTTGATCTGGTCACATGTAGGAGGCAACCAATCGATGTGTCTCTCATATCCATCAATGTTTTTCTCTTTATCTCTCCCTCTTCCTTCCACTCTCTCTAAAGATCAATGGGAAAATGTCCTCGAATGAAGAGTAACAAAAAAATTAGAATTAACTCCTCATTGTTCCTTATTAGACAGCTCATGAATAAAGGATGTGTCGCTGAGTGAAATATTATGTAAGTCAATCAATCAATTAATTCTTCTAGTCAATTAATTCCAATTACATTTAGAGTTCTTCTCTTTGAGCTTAAAATAGATAAGCAGTTCTTATAATGATTTTTAAAATCTTGTTGTTCTAGAAGTATTTTCAATGGTTTGCTCTCAATGCCAGTTTGAGGCCAAATTTATTACTTTTCTTCCAAATAGCTTAGTCCTTCCCTGTCTTCTCCCTCCCTCTACACACAAATGAAGAATTCAATTCTATGAAATATAGACGTATACAAAGACTTTGAATTTCATCCTGAATAACGGAAAGATGGTCATCAATATGCATAAATATCTTAATAACGAATGGTTGCTGCGCACAACAGGATAAATATTTTGGTGGTGCAAGACATCTATCAAAAAGACTTAAAGCCAAACATATTAGAGGAATCTAAGTTTCCCTTAATGCTTTCAATTTTTCAATTAAAATATTTACAACTGATTTTTTTCTTTTAAAAACAAAGCCCAGCCATTCTTCTTTAAGTATTTCACAATCTCCACTATTATTTGGTCATACACTCTGACGCTCCTCTAATATAAGGCTATTCATGAGCAACAACAAAACGAAGCGGAATATTCAAAGGCCACAAGCGTCAGTAAGACACCTTCTCTTAAACTGGAACCACTGCTCAGGCACACTGGCCATGGGCATTAAGAGGCATGAAAGTGTCAACCCTCCTTGATACAGTGATTCTATTTCTAAGACTTAAATCATAGCAAATAGTAATGAATTAATACACAGTTCCATTGATCAAGACAGCAAAACAGTGGAAATCCATGGTAGATGGCTGAAGTAACTTAACATATCTCCATATGTAATATACAACTTTATGAAATGATATTCAACACTTTACTAATAGAAAAGCAATTTGTAAAAGATGTACCATGATCAGATTTGTTGAAACTATAATATATAACAATAACAACACAGGTAGCAGTGATTGTCTCTGGATGGTAAGATAAGGGGTAACTTTTATGGCTAGCCTTTGATATACTTCTGATTATTATAATAAAAGTGTAGTTTTTCAGAACAACAAATTAACAAAAATGATTAGTTTAGAAAGATAAGAAACAAATTCAACAATTTCAAAGTGGTTTGTAGTTAATTACTGGGTTATGAACAATGAAAACATTCTTACTTTCTGAATAGTTTCTAAATTTTTGTTCATGGCCTATATTATTTCACAATCAGCTAAAAACGTTTTATTTTGCCAAAACAATTCTTAGTCTTTCTGCTGCTCTGCTACTTTAAAAAATACCAGGATTAATTATGGCCCCTGTTTCTGGTCTTGGCTTATTACATTAAGACCTTCCAACATATATAATTCAATAAGAAAGCAAACATATTTTATTGCTATGTCTTTGCTGCTCTATATGCATAGAAACATGCACTTACTAATGATAATAACTACGTGATAATATCCAATCTCAAGCTTTTTCTTCCTTTTAAAGGGGACATCTAAATTACAATGATATAAAAAAATAAGAGGGATAAGAAATAAAGGAGAAAATGTGTAATTTGAAAAAGAGAAATAAACCACATGCAAACAAGACCTGGAATATTATATTATCTGTTGTGAGTTTGGCCATTTCTGAACTGTATGGAGCCCAGGATCAGCAATGATATCAAAGAGGCTTACACCCCAGCCGGATCTACTTAGCTTCACAGAACAGGCGTACTGCTACAAGTGTGCCTATACGTTGAGAATTTCCATAAATGAAACATTTAAAAAGAAGAAGGTTGCCCAGCCAACATGGCTCAGTGGTTGAGTGTTAACCTATGAACCATGAGGTCACAGTTTGATTTCTGGTCAGGGCACAGGCCCATGTTGTGGGGCGTGCAGGAGGCAGCCAATCAATAATTCTCTCTCATTATTGATACTTCTATCTCTCCCTCTCCCTTCCTCTATGAAATCAATAAAAATACTTTCTAAAAAAGAGGGCTAATACTGTCTTCTCTTTAAGCTCTCCATTCTTTCAATATTATAGGAACATCATTAAAAATATATGACCATTAAAAGGCAATAGCATTAATATATTCAATTTCTCAAAGCTCTACTCCCCACAAAACACCATGCGTATTAGCACAACCCAACAACTTGACGTAAAATGGACATGAACTAGCATACTAAGTGTAACATAGCAACAGTTTTAAAATTAAGCTAAATTTTAAACAATCCACGCAGAAATTGCTGATTGACAAGCCTAACAGAATGTGGCTTTTCAAAATACCCATTGCTGTGACTTTTCAACTCTGCAGCTTACTAACTCTGTGGCTTCTTGCAAGTTACTGAGCATCCCTATGACAGGAGTGTTGTTCATTTTGTTGTAAAAAAAAATGGGAAGTAATAACGCTTACTTCAAAAGGCTTAGGGGGATGAAATGAGATCCAGGCAATGCAAGTAAAGTGCCAAGCTCAATGCCAGGCACTAGCCAAGCACTCAGTAAATGTTACAAGCTACTCTTAGCACTTTTTACATTTTTCTGAATAGCCTTGATCTAAAAGTCTACCAATGGATATTGAACTGACATTTACATTAGTGTTAACCTTACTTAGGATAGATCCAATCTACAACAATCAAATAATGGTTTGATCCATCAGTTCCAAATAAACAAGGAACCATTTTTTTTAAAGTAACATGTTCATTAAAAGCTGCTGAATATGACTATTATTTCTTGGCATTCAAGGATTTTTACATGTACATATATTGTAATGGTGTGTAAACAAGTATTCCATTTAAACTCCTATGCAAATATTGTATTTTACTGTCTGAGAAGGTACAGAATGATTAGTGTGTTCTAATTGACATAGAATTAAATTATATTTTTTGTTTGTATGAAGAAATGCTATGTGTTCCTATTGCTGGGTTGAAGGCCAGGAGGTTAAGAAGTAGAGATTAGGAAGTTTGGGGCTATGTTCCCCTGGGAAATGTTGTGGAATCTAGAAAGGCTGAGAAGTTGGAAGGAGTCTGGTTGGGGCATAAAGCATATTAGGTAGATTTCCACTTCTCTTGGTAGGTTCCAACTTATTGTTTGAAGATCTGTATCAATAATTACGGTCTAGCATTTAAGCACACAACTGAGTGGAAACCAAACATCTTCCACCAATAAACTACAACTTCATTTTTTTTAATCTACTCTATGCCCTAATTATCTCCTTCCTACAGCCACAGTAATATGCTAATGACCTCTCTCCACTAACAGAACCCTTTAGATTAGTAAGACACAAGACCAGCTACTCATCATATACAACCAGGTTTTCACCTACAAGTATGTCCTAAAACTTTTCCCTAGTGCTGACATGACTGCCAATTCCTATGACTTAGAAGCCATGCAGGGAGCTCTCAGGATCTGAGGCTCATTCTGCTGCCTACACAAGCACAGCTGCAGATGAAGAACCAACCTACAGCAATCTCACTCCCTTCACTACTCCTGTATGTCTATGGCAATACTAGATGTAGCATGTACATGTACAGTGAACCTTTTTCTAAACACAGATAATGTTTTTACACACTTACACACATGCAGAGTCCTGACCAAAATTATGTTGGTTCCTCAAATAAACTATAAACAGAAGATGGGCATTTCCATAGTCTATGCTTCTTTTGTTGGCAGCCCTATATATTCAACACCTGAATACTCAACACCTGAGTGTTTTCTGCTGTACAAGGTTGAAAGACATGGGCTTTGTCTTGCTTTCAAGCATGCCAGGACAATTTTTAATCCTGTGGGTTCTGTGGTCTCAAAGTTTTGTTGGTGTCATAGTTTTAAAGGTCACTGTAGTATACACATTGTTGAATTGAGTTCTCTGTTCAGTTTTCTTTGAAGTAATTAAATGCAAATTAGGATGTTGTAAGGGAATAAATTGTACTGTGAAAGAATAGTGTTTGGGGATCTTACCATCATTTCAGAGTATTTATTCTATTGATTTGTTGTTTCCTAATCTTAGGACAAGAGTCATGGGCCAGGAGCAGTGGTTTTAGACTTGGTCTTCTGGGAATTGTGTAGGTAAGAAAGATCAAGACACAAATCTTAGATATTGCTCCTATAAAATGGTTCAGCTTTATCTACCTCGAATGTTGAAAGATTAAAAACATAAAAATTTGAAAAGTATTATTCCATGGGAAAACTTTGTTCAAAAATGTTATAGTAAGAATACTAACATTACACAAGGCACATGCACATTTCATTTTCAAAATTAAATGGGAAATTACACATCTGATAATCAAAGGCTCGTAAATTATTTCAAGTGGGGAAAGGAATACAGCCAACATATTTTCTCTCCTCACAATATATCTCCATCGTTTACCTATATTATCTGTACAAACTTATGGTCTCTGAGATATTTGATAATAATAATATGAGAAAATATAATATTTGAGAGAAATGACATGTAGTTGGGCCATTGTTAACATATGTCTTACTTTGAGCCTGAGTATTGATTAAAATACAAAGTTGTTCAGTAAATAAAACTTCATTGTTTGTTCTTGAAAGCAATGCAATTCTTAGATAGGTTTCTGATCTTTGACTTCAAGTCAGATGACTGTCAATATTCTTCCTATATAAAACGCGGAGTACATTTACCATGTTTAGAAACGAAAGATGCCAACCAGCCACTCATGGATGGCCAAGAGGTCCTTGGTCTTCTTTGGAGGACTGTCAAGCAAGCTTCCATATGAGGATGCCTCTCTGTTACATAGTCACAGCCAAAGGTGAAGAAATATAATAAACGTGGGAGGAAAGTATGGTGTTTTGTCTGTTTGTTTTGGTAAAAATGCAATTACTAACTTTCAGGGAATGAAATTCCTAGGGATTCCCATTTTAAGCCTTTGTCCCTTCAGATATTAAGCAGAACTGATGTCCACAGATTCTGGTGCACTGCTGTCCATCCCCCTCTGGGTCAGCCCACTGAGAAGGCGGGTGGCCCCACAATCCTACCTCCTAGTACAATAATCATCCTTCACTTCAAGAGTCTTACCAAAGTCACCTGGGCTCAACTGCTTCACCTAGAGAGAAGCTTTACTTAGTGCTAGGACAAGTTCTATGGTTCTGATTCACCTAATACCAGCTCAGCTGACCATTTGTCCTGGAACAAACAAGCAAGCAAAGTACTAAAGTCACTCATATCCCTCATCAGATACCTAGGTCTGCACTTCTTAGTTCTTGAGCATTGAGTTCTTGAGCACTAGACTCTTTTGGTGCCCCCGCCCCAAACCTCTGCCTTTGGACCACTCTTCTTGTTTGCGGGTATCTGGGGCCTGTAAACACTCTCCTTCGGTGGATTTGCTCTTTCCTTTTCTTGCTGTGTCTTTCTAGAGTAGGGGATTTAAGGCAATGACAGTGGATGGATGTGAAAGACAAAAGAAAGAATATTCAAGAGATGACAACATTTTAACATACAAAGGACCTGGGACTAGTTAAACAGTTACTCTGACATATGCAGAAACATTCCGATGCATGCGGGGTTTTGCCCTTGACTGATGTTGGCCCTTTGGAAAGCACTACTCAAGTAGACGGTTTTTAGTCTCCAAAAGATACACCCTGGACATAAATCCTTTCTCTAGATTGAAGAAAAGGAAAGGGAGCGAACAAAATTATTTAATAAATGATCAATGAGCTCTTCTGGGCTTAAAAACATAAAAAAAATAAGCCAGAGAAATTGTAGATCAAGAGAGAGAGACAAAGAGAAGGGCAAAACTTCTCATATAAAAGCAGACTCTTCTATTTGTAGCATCCAAATAGTATTTATAAAGCCACTGTTCACAGTTTTTAGCCTCAATCTTGAATGTCAAAAAAGCAACATTATAGAGAGTATATGCATTATAAACACTGTTTGCGGTACCAAAATAGCAGAGGGTCTAATACCTCCACCCCAAATTTTCAAGAGCCCATTTGGTGTTGACACTTAATCTGACAGTTAACAAAGAATTCCAATGGAAAGCATTTCAAAGTGCTAGAGAGGGAAATCTATTTCTGGCAATATACTGGGGAAAGAGAGCTCAAACTAAAGTTTGAAAAACACCATATGGTGAATGTCACCTCAAAATCTCCATTCATGATCAACCAGAAAGCAGTAAATTCTACAAGAGAACAGGTCCCGTCTCAAACATGGCTACGAATATTCATGACTGTGTGATTACAAAACGAGTGTGCGTGAGAAAATAAATGCACTATCTGTACTGGTTGAAACTATATCAGACTGTCTAGTTGACCTATGGGCTTTTCTGCTACGGCGTTTAGAGAAAGAGGAGAAAAACAAACGAAAAGGAAATAGCTCCTTGCTTGTCTATTTTGCAATCGGTTTGTGCCTCCCTGCCTTGTGGCATCTGAAAGTCACAAGAACAACAACACAGAATGGAGAATTAAAAGCAACAACAATAGCAAGAACTCGAGTACCTGATGGAGAGGGACGTCCTGAAGGATTAAAGGACAGTGACCTTTCCATTTCTACCACCAAACAGGAGGCATGTGTGCCAACAAACGAAGTGGAAAGCTGATAAACGCGAAAATGTATTTTTGCCAGCAAAGTAGGACACAACCACAAAACCTGATCATTCGGAAACTTCAAGGGTTCTTAAGTATTCTCCACTTCAAACTCTCCTGCAGATAAGTAATTTAAACCCAGAGAAGCGCTGTGTCCCTGAGACAATAGCCAAGCTCAGTCTCTGATCTCCCAGTTTGTGTTTCTCCACTATGACCTTCACTCTAGTTCTGCTGAGCACAGCCTGGGCCTGGAGTCGAGAAATAGCCCCATCTCCACCCCTTCCCGTCCCAACGTCTGGTGATCAGAAAAGTGTTTTAACGGTGTTTCTTTGCTTGACACAAAAGTGCACTTTAGTGACACGGCATTCCTAAAACTATGCAATGCACACGATGTACCAAGCACAGTGTAAAAAAAAAAAAAAGAAAGAAATTACAACACACACGCTTTAAGAGAATGCTTTATGTAGGACGGCTTTCCATTGAATATGTATCTGGCTTCTAAAAGTGACTTACTTGCTCTATACTCAAAAGAGACCTGAGTTCAAGAGAAAGACAGCTCCAAACGTCCAAAGAAAATGACTACCCATTTTATGCTTCTGGTGGGACCACAGAAAGATAATAAGACAGAAGCAAACACTGTTTTGAAGGAAAAAACAAACAAACAAAAAACAAGCCAAACCAAAAACCACCCTCTTTTTAAAGCTAGAACTTAGGCATCATCTAGATCAAAACTGTCATTTTGCAGGGGCCAAAAACTGAGATGGCATGATTTTACATGACGTGGTTCAGGCCACACAGCCAGTCAGTAAAGAACCGGCTCTCAGAGGCAGGATTTGTACCTACAGATTTGCTGCCTTTTCGACTTTAGAAGCCGCAAAAAGGAATAAAAGGACAATCACCCTGCACATGTCATTGTTGTTTTAAAAGGTCTGTGATTTTTAACTTGCGTGACGTTTTGCCATAAAACGTTTCACGGTTTTGTTTATAATTGCAAGGGGTACTGACGAAAGGAAAGAAAATATGTTTCAGGAGCTCTGGTAGAGATCAGGGAATACATCCACTTCATCGCCTGAATTTCATCAACTTCCCTGGTCCTCCGATCATCCTCTCCAGATAAATGCCACACAACCACTGATCAGAGCGAGCGATAAAGAACACTGTGCATTTTAAATGTCACGTACTTGGAATTTTACACGGTGCTCTTATAAACGAGCGCAGAAGAGAAAAGGGACATGCTAACGGAAGGCAGCGAAGGGGCTTACATTCTCGTGCTGCTGGTCTTATTGATGATAACAGATTTCCCTGTTTGATCCACATTGTGGTCCAACCCGAAGTAAGCTGCCACACGATGGACGAGCATCCTCTGATAGGAGGACATCTGAGGGAACTTTTTATAATGATTACTGAAAGAGAGGACCGAGAAAAAGCAGGATCAGCATTTTAGTTTCTGGCCCGAAGAACATTTCACAGGTACACACACAAAACCATTCATTGCTCTCCCATCCAAACCGGTTCATCTCTGGCATCACTTCATGTTCCCATTTTGAGACAAATTGCGCACTTATTACAGACGCATCAATTAGGCTACAATAAATACCTTTGTTTCCTAGTTGCACATTTCTCTCACCAAGGAGAACACGGTGACTGTTTGGAAAGTGCCCTGTTTTAGTCCATGATACCTTATCGCCGGAGCCAGGCACAGGACAAACGATACGACATACTATGGGAGTGCCGACGCCTCGCTGGAGATGTGTCATTACATGGTTTACAGTGACAGCGGCACAATTATTTCCAGGCATAACTGACTGCCGCCAGCTGGAGCCCATTAAAAAACTATCATAAAAATGAAAAGGGTCGCTTCTTGTTACAGCTACTCTATGCTAATCAGTGGGCCCCGGTTTATAGCCATTTTGTCAGGAATTTAACAAGCAGGAGCACACATGGTCCAAGCAACAATCCCCATCAGCAGAGAGCTCCCATCAAATCTCCACTTAACACATCAGCAAACATATTAAATGTTTTAGCCATCCCCAAACCTTCCCGGAGTGAATAATTCAACCCGAATGCCAAATGAAGATCCATTTTAAAAATTAACCAGTACTGCCATTTAACGTACTTGTTGTCACTGATGAAATCAATAATCTCCTGCTCCATTTTCAAGAGTATCATCCTATCCCTGCAAAATAAATGCAAACATGTAGTCGTTGATGTACTTTCCATTGCCAAAGAAAGACTCACACAATTCATTTGGATGTGTGAAATAGATTGTGGCTCCAAACCCTTATCTAACTCTTCCTTTCAATATGCTATCTAATACATATGGTTCAATTCCTCCTAAGATTTTTTCTAAACTCACTGGTGAAATATGTTGTAATAATCGACACATTTGCAGTGTTCATGTTAATTAGAATATGCAAGGTATTAGGCCCATAAAGCACATCAAATAAATTGATATTTTAAAATAATTGGAAACTAGAACAAAGCAACGCCCAAGCTGGTGGTTATATAACTGCATGGAAGCATAATTGGCTTATTTGATATTGATTTTCCCCCTCTATTTTCCCCCTTAAACCGTATCTCTTTGTGACCAGGAAAGAAGAAACTGTAACTTATTCATCCAGGAATTAAGACTCTCTATCAATAGTAAACATACAAATCCAGCAAAGTGTTTAAGACAACAGAGAAGGTGTCTATACTTTACAACTCCCCCCTTAGAAGTACTTGGATGAATGAGTTCAACTATAATATTCCACTTGAGTCTTCTAAAAATAAGAGGTTTGTTTAAGAATTTACCTGGAGTTATTCTTTAGTGTGTTAATCAGAAATTCATGTAAGTCTATGCCTGTAGAATCCGTGTATTCTTGGCTGCAATCTGAAACAAACAGCATGATGGAGTTGTCAGGAATGAGTGTGGAGGTAGTTGGAGTGAGGGATGGGGGTAGTCAAGAGGTTTTCCCAACCTTTCCTGTTTCCTTCCTGCTCAGGTAAACTTTAGGTGAAGCTATTGATGTGAAAGATACATATTTCAAAACAAGCAGTCTGAATAAAAATTAGATTTGGGGATTGAGAACACCCAATAGATCCTGAGTGTGGCAGACTCAACCATCACGGGAAGCACAGTCTGGGTGGGTGGTGGGCAGAGTCAATTATCATGGGTTCCTTCTGAGCTTAAAATCAGCAAGGGCATGACCTCCACATGACAGGTGCTCACAACCCACAGAGAGAGCTCTGGAGTTGGAGACCTCATGGAACCCTCTTACTCTTAAAACAGAGAAGGTGCCCTGACTGGTTTGGCTTAGTGGATAGAGCATTGGCCTGCAGACTCTAGGGTCCCAGGTTCGATTCTGGTCAAGGGCATGTACCTTGGTTGCAGGCACATCCCCAGCAGAAGGTAGCTGGTCGATGTTTCTCTCTCATCAATGTTTCTAACTCTCTATCCCTCTCCCTTCCTCTCCATAAAAAATCAATAAAATATATATAAAAAATAACAGAGAAGGCAAAAAGAAAAAGAAAAAGAAAAACCTAAGACTATCTAAATATTAATCAATACAAAATGCAGCAAGATAGTAAATATTTCTAAGTTTTCCAAATCTTCTGATTCTAGCTAAATCTTAATTTCTAAAACCATTTTAGGATGCCATATTTCTTTACTATTGTATAACCTTGAATGTTAGGTATTCAGCAGTGAATATAAGCGGATAATGGTCATAGAGCATAATGTTAGAGGTAGTTGCCATTCCTCAGCTAATCCAATGCCCTGTACTTTCTCAGTTATTAACAAAAGTCTACTATGAAGCTATTTGTTTGTGGCATTGTTCATTTCAACTTAATTTAAATTTGTTTTTACTTTTGTTTTCTTTTAGTTTTGTACAATTTTATGTATGGCAACAATTTGAAAAGTCTGGATTGTAGGATTGCAGATTTAGAAGGAATGACTTTTTTGGGGGAAAAACTTTACTGAAGTAGAAGTGTGTATATTTTAAGTGAGATATTATGTAGCAGTGTATGGGTTGCATAAACCAAGTTCATCTGTGGCAGGTAAAATGTTAAGTGTGTATTTCATCGACATGGATACATACTTCTGGGCTTTGGGGAGGATATCACTTGCGGACTGAGAATTGCCAATCCACTATCTGTCCTTAAAGATAAATATGAAAGTTAAAATATAAAACTGGGTATCACTGTTGTTCATCAATCTAAATTAATGGGACTAATAAACCTGAAACAAGAGCAAATATTTAGTCACTGGTCCTACTTTTAAAATAGGAGGTCCCAGTGAAAATCCCCAAAAATGTGATCCTAAAAATAACCTTTTAGGCTACACAAATAATGACACCATGAACAGGGGAAAAAATCAAGTTCACATCTTTTACACACACACACACACACACACACACACACACAATAAAATAAGGAGTTTGGTGGGAGGTGGATATGCATGTAAAATCTAGACTTATTCTGTGATTCTTCATTTTTCTAAATTGAGTAAGTTAAGAAAACTTTCACATTCACCTTTTGATAACATTCTGATCTTGGGTTTTTCAGAGGATTTATCTTTGTTTTTATCCTTTTCTTTTTCTCTTTCAGAGTCATCTTTCCTAGATTTATCCTCCTCTTGCAGGCTGGGGAAACTGGAAAGCTGTAAATGAACTGATTCCTGTTGGGGAAAAAATATAATAATTTAGGGCCAGATTTAATAATTTCTGTCTGGCTTCCATTTTGCATAGAGCTTATCACGTACAGGCAAATGAAAGCCAGGCGCAGTGTTCTTTTTTTCCCCCTTCCTTCCTTAAATGGCAAAAAATTCAACCTGTCAGAAAAATAATTGCCCTTGCAGGTGAATTAAAGTTCAGGAGTCAGTGGCAGGTCAGGAGAAACATCTAGCAGTAAAACTTTGCCTCACGATGGTTAACCTTAAGCAAGTTATGTTCCTGTAGATCACAACTCTTGTTTCTTCTACATGTTTACTTGTAAGCACCTAGGAAACAGTTCTTTATCTGTAAGCTTGCATCTCAGCCACTGCCAGGTCTCAAACATGGAGTGGCTTCCATAACTCTTTCCTATGAGCTTTTGTAAGGAGAAACTGGCACAAATACAAACAGACAGATGTTACGAATCATCATTACACATAGAACAGACATAAACAAAGGCCCTACTAGCCAATTTACAAGAAAAAGTCTACTTTACCACGGTATCAACAATGATTTTTTCTTACTACTAAGAAAAACGAAGCTATATAATTGCAGGAATATTAGGTATGCATTATTGTCATACATGCATGGTTTACAAATGCCCCTAATAAGTCATCATAATGTATAGTTACAATAAGCATCGCCTTTTAGAAAGGATAGAAACTAGAATTATATTTTCCATCAATTATATATAAATATTTAATAGGAGTGTAGTTTTAGCATCAGTTAATCCTTTCCAAAATGTAAGATTCTCTTGGACTACTGCTTGGTATAAGATTGACCATGTATAATATTTGTGCTGAATCCACTGTTGCATTTATTTATTTTGCACTGAAAATGAAGCATTTTGTATTAACTTGTATATCAGCCATTTGGTTGATGGTGTGTTCACTGTTTTGAAGAAGAATGAGCCAAATTATGTTTTTTAGTTTTATGACAAGCCTATGCTATGATTGAAACGATGACAAATTAGTCAACATTAAGCCCACATGTTCTTATGTAAGAGATCATTTGCTGGGAAAGCTTTCTTTCACTAGTGACATTAAAATTTATGATGTAGGGAGAAAAAATATTCCCAGTGTCTAATAGTGTTTTTCACGGAAAACTAAACTAGTGCTCATCTACATGTGACTAAATGGATGCTGTACATCCTCAAATTATTGCCAATCTGGGATTCTTACTAGTTCTTGGTTCACTTGTTTGATCAAACAAGCATAAAATCAAAGCCCTCCAAAGCCAACTTTCTTTTGGGGGACGGGCACCATTGTGAATTCATAGCTGGAATAAAAAGCCACCAAGGCTGGAAAGACATGTGATACAGAAGATGAAACAGAATACAGTCTCATGATACATATTTTTCTGAGCTGATGTCCTGACATTCACGTATTTATTCTGGAGATGAACATGTAAGAAATATGTAAAACTGAGTGTTTTGATCACTTGATTTGGGACTGAAATGTCTTAGTCCACAACGCTTCGGGCAGATTCTAGGGTTATGATTTATTTCTACTTGCTAAGAAAGCAGCTGGAACATGCCTGGTTCAGAAGGCAGAAGGGGCGTGGGGAAGAAAATCAATTTGACAGCTGATCAGGTGGGAAACTGAGGGACCAGGCCATGAAAGTGGTCTCATTGCTTCTTCAAAACCAACTGAACCTTCCAGCCTCCACAAGTTTAAGTCTTAAATCAAAGAGGCTTAGAGATACTCATGTAAGAGCAGAGGCTGATGGAGATTACTTAACAAAAAATGGGCAAACTCATGCCATGTGTGGACTAATACTACACTCAGAAAAACACCTTTCTGTTCTATACAAACATATACATTATGGTGTTGAAAGAATACACAAAAGTGCTGTAGCGTTGGTAAAAAACAATCTGTTATTTTTTAATATTTTTATTGATATGCTCAATAATAAAATACAGGTGTTAATAAATACATCAGTACAGGATAAGTTTATGTCCAACAACAAGAGAAGAATGATTCAAGTTGCAGTAATACACCGATAAAGAGGATAACATTAGAAAAGCAGAGCTCCTTTAACTGAAAGACAGACTGAACCATCGACTATGGGTCTGAGATCAAGTAGTACAGGTAGCAAGATTTTTTCCCACGCAGGAAAATGAAGGCAGTTTTCCAAATACTGTGAAATATACAAACAGGGGAAGCAATACAATGCATACGCTGTATACGTCTGCCAGTGTTCTCTGGGATTCAGATCCCATACTTTGTAAGTGCCGGTGGTAGCTAATGAAGGCATTGCATATAAAGCTCAAAGGTCTGCTTCTTTATTTTCTAAGAAGTCTAGCACGGCCACTTGCTTACATGTGTGTCTGGGTACTGTCTGGCATCCCCCTCCTCCCACCACCCCTCAGCCAGTCCAAAGAGACTCTTGCAAGCTTCATTTCTCACCTAGTCATGGTTACTGAGCTTGGAACCAGTAGGAACAAAGCACCATTTGCATCTTATTTCTCTGCACCGATTGTATGGAGAAACTAGACTTGGGTCCAGGACGGGCACTAGGATACAGATGCTCTCTTAAAAATTTCCTCCTGCCTGGCCAGTGTGCTCAGTGGTTGAGCATAGACCTATGAATCAAGAGGTCATGGTTCGGTTCCCGGGCAGGGGACATGCCCGGGTTGTGGGCTCAATCCCCAGTGTGAGGTGTGCAGGAGGCAGCTGATCAATGATTCTCTCTCATCATTGATGTTTCTATTTCTCTCTCCCTCTCCCTTCCTCTGTGAATTCAATAAAAATATATTTTAAAAAAATTTTCCTCCTGGTACCTTGCTAAATGGGATAAAAATCAGATTACGTCTCTAAAGGCCGCTCTCCTCTGCCCTGCATTGGAGTAGGGGACAACGGGGACAGCCCTTCTCCCAGAGTCTGTCATTCTGCAGAGTTAACACATGGCGTGTGCAGTACATTACAAGCCGTCAATCAACATTGAATAATACAAGCCGGGATAGTCACATGATTCCCCCTTTTCAATTCTCCAATAAAAATAGAAGCACAAATAAAATGCTGAAGGAAAGCCACACATTTCTCAGAACCCAAAGGAAAAGAAAGCTTGTGGATGAAACATCTTGATGGCCACTGAAAGGCAGCCTGCTCATGCCCCACAACAGGAGTGGCATGTTGAGAAAATGCGGCTGGGGGAGAAAAGTACTCTCAGGACAAAATCTAGAAGGGTTTTTTTTATTTTTGGTCCTTTTAAAGGAAGTGCTCTCAATGCTCTCTGTGACCATGAGGAGAATTTAGAGTATTTCAATTAAAGTACAAAGAGAAAAGCAAAACAAGACCAAACAAAAATAATGATATCTTAAATCAATTTTGCCTCCCCTGGGCTCAGATAAATCTTTTCACTTCCGTCTTGACTGCTCTCAGCCTCTGTTAAAATAAGGGAAATATCAACAGCAAGACTATTTTAATAAAAGCTAATACGATGCCTCTGAGGCAAACAAAAATAAAGATGATGTGAAGTTCCCCGTTTTTGTCACAAAAAAGTTTGGCTGTAGGTTGAATTTTTAGAGCTTTGCTGTAAGTCAGCAGTGATCACTGTGAGGATATGCAGCGACACATGTACAGCGTTAACTTAAATTCACCGTCAGCTCAGATTCATTTCTGAATTGTTGTCCAGTACTGAGCCATCTCCACTAACAGCCATAAAAGTACTCCTCCAAAGTTCAGTGCACCTTTTTCTCTATTTCTAATATTTGATTATAGCCAAGGGTTGTGTGTCTTATAGGCAAATGCATTTGGGGAAGGCGAGAGGTAAGACTATCCCATAAGGAAGGAGATGGGACACTTAGGTCTGCATTTGGTTCAGTCTTATCAAGAGAGAGCCTTTGAGGGAACCCAGCCCTACTGGGCTTACTTTTTAAGTTTTAATCTAAATTCTTTTGCATTCCTTTCCATTTGCAGTTTTCAGAGGGTCTGGAAAAAAAACAAACATCATACTCTGTGACAAACCGCGACACTAGTTTAAAACGTGTCATACACAGGGCACGAAGCCAGAGAGACACTTTTGTTCTTCAAATTGTGCTCCTTCACCCCCAAAACACTGTCTAATGCCAAATTCATACCATGCACACAGACGTGGGGCCCGTTCGTGCACGTAACTATAGTAACAGGGGGTATACCTGATCTTGGAGGCTTTCCCCTGTGGGTCTGGCTGAGGATTCTTCACAGACTGCAAGACTGCGGGTCAGTTTTCCTTTACCTGCTCCTGACTGGGAAGGGGAGAGAAGAAGGTGGAGGAGAAAATAAAGAAAACACACACAGAACATTCTCAGGCGGCCAAATCATCTCCACCTTCACACGACCATCGCAAACCAGATCTTCGTTCTTAACACACTGCTCAGCGCTGTCTACGCTGTTGCAAAGCATCCGACCCCGGTGGTGATGGGCACAGAGGTGAGGGAAGCCGTGAATGGATGGATTTAAGGAACACCTGCAGCCAACTGTGCCCACCACATTGGAAACACAGGAGGGATGAATCGCTGCCATTTCATGAAAATGCCAGAAGAAAAAGGTGAGAGAAAAGAATGTCTGCTGAAACGAAGCTGGGAAGCGACTTCACTGAGATGCTCAACAAAGAGGATGAACGTGTCCTAGACACCAGCCCCTGTCTACTTCCAGATGGAAAGCAACTGGGAGGCTGAAACATTCACCCCGAATTTTACTGACACTGGAAACAAAACAAGCAGCTGTTTGCTTCGCAAAGCATGTCAAATCTGCAGGTGTGAACTTGGGATCAAATGGGTACATGGCAGCTTTGGGAACCCTAAATGCTCTCATGGAAAAGCAGCCAGAGCAAGAAGGGAAGGTAGGCGTGAACAGGACCCCGTTGAAAGCAGACAGCACCAGTACAGCCCAAATCCACCACAATCTCTCCACACCGCCCTCTGAATTGTTGGCAAACCCGTTAACTCAGGTGTCAAATATGCAATTACTACCCATGCCACCATGTCTACGTGGAATCCCCAGGACCCTCCCTACCTTTGACTTTCTTCTTTCTTGGTTCTGAGCTGCCAGCCGCCTCTGTGTGTTAGAAATAAAGCAAAATAAAAACAAACAAACCGTAAATGAACAATGAGAGAATGGGGAAGGAGGAGGAGCAGAAAATGTGTCACTACAGGGAAGAAATCAACAGGGAGAGCCACAAAGGCATTGTAGGCACTGGGAAGCCTCCTCCTTTTCCAGCTCCCCAAACTTCTGACCACTGAGCTTTTCGCTCTCTGGTTAAGCAGCCATGAGAGAGAAGAAAAGCTGACCTTGAAGCTTTGGGCCATTATGGGTTATCTGCCTTTGCTCACTGGTAAATAAAAAAGGGTTAACACTTTTGTAGGTACGTTCAAAGAAAATCCATACAAGCCGTTTACACATACAGTTTGTTTTTTCTCTATGAAGCCTTCCCCCCCATAACTAATCATGTCACGTTCTCAGGATTACAGTCACCCTCATTTCCATTTCTACCCCTCTTACAGTTCTCTATCTGTCCCATCCATCTCTCTGTCTCTCCACCTCTGGGAATTCTAGGACTTGGGCTTGCTTGTTAATAAGAATCTAACCTTAGCCTGCCTGTGACGGTCAGCAGAGCCCACGTCTTTGATTTTTCCTAGTCTATCGTGAGCTGAGTCTTCATCTTTCCACGGAATCACAAACCCATTTTTAAAACTCAGCTCGCCTAAAGCTGCCTCGGGAGAAGCCTCCCCCAAACGCCTTGAGGTGGTCCGGAAATTAGGACGGTGATGCTGTGTGCAAATTCAGTTGTTGGATGTTTTTCATGTCAAAGGGCCATTTTGACCACGATTTAGTCAGGGGAAAAAAATGAATGACCAATAATTGGGAAGGGAGAGGATAGCTTGATGGATTTCCTAGTCATTCTCCTAGTCAAACTCTATTTTTAGAAAAGAAGAAACAAACCTTCACAGCAGGCTAACAACAACAACAACAAAAAAGCAGGAACTGTACGCCATTGGCCTGAGAAACGGTTTCCCCCCTTACCTGCAGTTCCAGCTTCTCCTCTTCATCCAGGCTCTCCGACTTAATGACGCCATTCTCCGGAGTGGTCCTTTCCTGCTCCGTCCCGCCTTCCTCCGCGATGGCCTGACTCAGGTCCCCTGGCTCAGACATTCTCTCAGACGCAAATTAAAACGGCAAGGCTTGATGCCCTGCAAGGTGAGGGTGTCAGGAAATCAGGTCAGAGCCAGGTGCAGTGTTCGTTACTGTTTTTGAGATATTTCGTTCCTCCCTTCATATCCTCATTCAAAAGCGCAGGTCAGACATCCCTGCCGACGTTATAGAAAAGGAGACTGAAGCAAGATGCCAGCAGGCACCCAAGGCAAACACAGGAGGCAGAACTGGTTGCCCTCTCCACACCCCCCCCCCCAACACATGCCCTGGTGAATACCCGTTGCCATCAAAATGGGTAAGCAAATAAACAGAGACACATACTTGCACGCAACTCACAGCCCCTGGGACCCACCACAAAGCAGGAGGAAAAGAGAAAGAGTATTTCTCCAACTGTTGCACAGACACCGCCTGCGCTTCTGAGTCAAGAGGTGGTACTGCTGTTCGGCAGCGCCTTCAGGATGACTCAGAAACGATCTGCAAGTTTTCACCACAGACATACTTTTCTAGGGATGAGGAACCCGGTGCACTCGAGGCGCCAACATCAATTTAAGAGGCAGCCATTCAGTATAAATATAGGACCTCGGCTGGACAATAGACCTTTCAGGGCCAGGAAAAACTGGCTGCAAACTGACAGCGACTTGATTCAAAGCATGAGCCCTCTGCCCAGCTGGTGCATGAGCCCTCTGCACAGACCCTGGGGAAAGGGGTCTCTGGCAGCCCCTCCGAGGAAGCTATGGCACTGCCCGCCGCTGCGCCAGGCTCACAATGGACCACTGCGCTGGGCCAGGCGCGGGAGATGGCTTGTCCAAGTTCAAGCCTGTTTGGGATTTCTTTCTTTTTCTCCCGCCCCTGCCTTTCTGATGGGCTGCGGTCAGAGGAGGCTCATGAATAATTTAGCACTGGCTTTCTCCTTGGTTTCTTTTTTTTTTAAAGATGTGAGCAAAATAAAGGAAGGAAGAGAGAGAGAGAGAGAGAGAGAGAGAGAGAGAACGGGAAGTAGAAAGGAAAAAGAAAAGGAGAGAAAAAGACACTGTAGCCGAGAAAGTCAGCTTTTTATTTCACAAACATTTCACAGCAATGCCAGTTCTGTTCCCAGTCGGGACAACGGTAATTAGTAGTGGACAAGTCCGTGTTTTGGTACGTTTCCTGGGGAGTGTTTAATTACCATTTGCTAATTCAGTATCTTGATTTCCGGCAGGCTATGGGAAATATGAAAAACAGCGAAACCGTGGCAATTTCTGTTGCAAATTTGCTAAGAGCCACCATGACTGGCCAGATGGTCTCTAATGAGAGCCTTAAAAAACACAGGCTCCTCTGGCAAAGGATTGTGGGAAGGAACGGGGGACCGGTTTCCTAAGGGAAGGTGGTTTGGGTCTGGGAGTGACTCGTGAGCCATGCTTTTGGGTTCGGGGAGGTGGAGGGCTGTCGCACCCAGTGCACTGGGACTAATGTCTGTTCTTCCCGTGAGCCTGGGGATGCATGTAGTTGACAAAAGAAAAAAGTTCTGTTTCCCAGCGGCAGGCAGCTCGTTTCTGTGTCCCGGGGAGGGGGGAGGAGATGGGACTTCTGGGGCCCTAACTTTTTTCCAGAGCATTTCCATAAAAATCAGAGCGCGATCAGACTTTAACACGGAAAATGGAAATGAACACGTGGGGCTCAATTTCACGAACGAGACGCCGGTTGAGTCCCTCACACAGATCCCTGCCAGTTCTGTTTACGTTTCGGGAACTGTCCGATGCAAACAGGAGCGTTTATGTAACAATAATAACAACAATCATCATCATCATCATCCACAGACGAGATGACAGCCAGACGACAGGACTCTTTACCTTTGGCGCAGAGTTCCTGCTGTGGGTCTCGGCGACTTCACTGGTGGCTTCTGTCGTTCTGCACCGGGAAAATCCACGCAGGTCAGAGGCAAGCGGAGTCCCATGTCCCCATTAACAGTGCGGAAGGCCCATGTCCACGCGATCCCCTCACACAGTGTGACGCATCGTCAACCTGAAAAGAGAGGGCAAGTCAGTGACCAGAATGGCGGTGAGCATGGCTGGGCGAAGGCCCACAGGCACAGGACCCGGGTGCTAACACTAATGACCGGCTCCTCCCGGCGAAATCCCCTTCACAGCTTGATCCGGCTCCACCTGTCTCAAGCTGCCTGCTTCTCCTCTAATGAAGGCTACAGCCGGCTGTTCAAGTCAGCGCGGCACCCACGCAAGGAGCTAAAATTAACAATTGCATTATGCGCTGAAGATTACTCACTTCAAGTTTAACCTTTTTTAGTGAAAGCTCTCACTTTATATATTAAAACAACAACAACAACAAAAAGAAAGCCACACAAGCTTGTGGGCTCGCCTCAGTGAGAATCCAGACCACCTGTGAGCAAAAGTCTTGCCTCCTTTTCAAAGCCCAGCCTTTGTCTCCAGCAGGGATTCCTGTCCTTTCCCTCCCTGACTGTGGTTTCTGGGACTCCTTCCTTAGGAAAGTCATCCCAAGGGAAGCGCAGGCAAAGCTTTCGATTCCGAGGAGGCATTCTCTGTTCGGTAAAGTGCCACGGAGCACCTTCCCCAGGGCATGGCTCAGAGAGCTGGCAGCGTGGGAAGAAGCGTCCCTGATATTCCTGCTGCAGGGACACAGCCTCTGCGGACCCCTCCCTCCCCAGCAGGACTGCCACCGCCAGCTGGGCATGCTGTTTGACAGCAAAGACACGCTGTTAGAGGAATTCAACAGATTTGCAGACTTTGAGCCTGTTGAAAACAGCCCATGCTCGAACGTGCACTTGCTTTTTCTCACCCCTCCTTCAGGAGCCTGGGCAGAGACGTGGATGCAAACAGAGAGAGGGATCCCTAGTGACACTTGCCAAAACCAGGCTCTATCTGCCGCCTTCCACTCTGCTGCCTACCTGCTAATTCCAACAGCGTGCACGCCTCTCCCATCCTATACCCATCTTCGAGAACAATAACTCACCTCCCTCAGTTAATCTGAAGTCCAGAAACCCTCTTGCCCTCCCTCCCTGGCCGCCCCCCCCTCCCCAAGTTCAAATGAGCACAGGTGGCTTTTCACTGCAGCTATGTTAACAACATATTGGGTTCCAATGCCATTTGTTGTGCAAGAGAAAAACAACTTTTGCAAATGCAATCGCTTATACAGGCAGTCATTTCTAGCTTTATTTGTGTTTCATTAAAACGGATAATTTGGCTTTGAAATATGTTTCCTTTTTTTGTTAGAAATTATACAGCTTTCTGAGAGATAAGCAAACATTCACTTAGGAGAAAAATTATTTGTTCAGCAACAGTAATTTTAATTTTTTCAGTTTGATCAGCTTCACCATGGCTACTTTGACTAACACTCACATTAAATAGTAGTCAACGTGGCTTGAAAATCAGAATCTATTTAAGTAATCAGCCATTATCGATTGTCTTGGAATAGACACCAAATGCTTTTTGAATTCTGTTTTCATTTCCCAAAGAAAATGAAGTGATCCGCATTCATCATAACCTTTTTGCCTCCTTTCTCTGATGCTCCTATTTGTACAGTGGCCTTTAACCCAACAGGTGAATGGCAGTGCGTTTTTCAAATCAAAACCTAGTCACATTATTCCAGTCCCAGTAGGCGGATGCAAGATATACTTCTTCCCATGAAGAAACAGAATACACTGATATCCACTTAACCAACTCAAGGCGCGAACAGCCTGGATATACTGGTATGTGTGTGCGTAATTACCAGGACACGTTTTGAAATAGCATTGAGCTCTGAAGCCAGCGAGGTATTATTCTTGCATGCCTGAATCATAAAGTCATCATCTACCAAGATAAAAGTGAATATGGGCATATGGGAATGAGCAGAGAGTAACATATGGATCACAAATATTTTTGTAACTGATTAAAATTGTTCTCTTTGCGAAGAAAGCAGTGCCAGAAATGCAACTCTACTCCCAGCTTCCTGTTCACCAAACTAATCCAACTCTTCCAATGCCATTTAATCTTAAACTGTTCCAATCTCTCCCATTTTCACAAAGAAGCAAAACTATCTTTAACAAATACCTTTAATCCAACATTTAGTTCATAGATATCCTGGCCAAATTTTAATTGTTATAGTTAGAGGGGTGGAGGAAGATGGAAAAGACTATATACATAAAATAAAAGTTACTGCAGTTCTTTCAATGAAAGTAATATTTTAACCATAATTTATAGCAGTGATTTTTCAACCTTTTTCATTTCATTACACACATAAACTGATTACTAAAATTCTGCGACACACCAAAAAATATATGTTTTGCTGATCTGACAAAAAAAACAAAAACAAAGCAGGTGTAATTTTGATTCTTTCACACCAGATGACTATTATTGTGTTGACTGTTGTCATTTTTTTATTAGATGGCCTAAGGGAAAATAGATCAATGCCCCTTACGAAACAGTTAGGTATTGCATGATTAAAAAATTCTTGTGACGCACCCATTGAAAGTCTCTGATTTAGAGGATGGTATTTAGTCAAGGTAGTTAATCATTTGCAAAATAATTGTTCAGTGCTAGCAGCTATTTAAATGAGGAAACTAAGTAAAATCATTACCTTTTCACCTTATTATTTTTGCTGCTGCTTATTTCATCATCTTAGTTTAGAGTTGAAAATAGTAGCATTTATGGGGTTGTGGGAATGAGAAAGAGAGAAAGAGAGGAGAAAAGTACAATGCAAATACCAAATATTCTGCTTTCATCACCACCAACAAAGTAGATGAGTCTTCTCTCTCTCTTCCCTCTCTCTGCGTGGGTGGCATATATTAATCTCTGGGCTGTCAAGTGGAGAAAGAAAGATCAAACTTGATTCAGATTCCAATAGTAATTTAGTTCTCAGGGGATAGCTGAAATGGGAAATTAAAGTTGAATTCTATTAGCATGTTGGAAGGGTCACTTTCTTAGTCACTGTTCTCATTTTTTTTTTTTTTTTTTTTACTAAAAGTTAACACAGGATGACTAATCTTATCCTAAGGCAGTATTGGTACTTCGTGATAAAATAGCATAACCAAGATTTACTAATTTGAATGATTTCCTTGCTATGCACTGTTCATTTTTTAAATATATATATATATATTTTTATTGATTTTTTATAGAGAGGAAGGGAGAGGGATAGAGAGTTAGAAACATCTATGTGAGAGAAACATCGATCAGCTTCCTCCTGCACACCCCCCATTGGGGATGTGCCCACAACCAAGGCACATTCCCTTGACCAGCATCGAACCTAGGACCTTTCAGTCCGCAGGCTGATGCTCTATCCACTGAGCCAAACCGGTTAGGGCTGCACTGTTCATTCTTGTTCTAGCTGGTCACAGTTCTTCAAATGTAAACCATTTGCAGATTGTGGTGATATTAGTGATTTGTCAATTTGCCACATGTGATGATATTTAAGAGCTGCACCACTTTATAAACCTAAAGACATCCTATTCTCCAAACAGTATTCTGCTAAAGCTTTAAAAGAAATATTAGGGATGTGTAAGGTAAAAGCAAAAGACTCAAACAAAGTAATTGGAAATGCAATTTTTTCAGAAATAAGAGCAACCATACTATGAACAATGTACAAGCTAATCTCTTTAGCAGCTTTGAGAAAATTTCCCCAGGTGACAAAAAAAAATCAATAAGAAATTTTCAGATAGATTTAATTTCCCGAAGAAACTGTTCTTCAATACAGGTACAAGTAACACTCAACGAGGAGCTCTACCCTTTAATTAAACTCATTTTGGTCAACCCAACGCACAGGCATTCTATTACATTATTAAGCCTTGGTGTTGCTACAAAAGTTAGAACTAAGGGGGAAAAGCCTACTTTTAAAACACAGAACTCAGCAATTCCACTCCTAAATATATACCCAAAATAATTAAAATACTCGAACAGATGTATGTTTACTAATGTTTATAGCAACATTATTTAAAATGACCAAAAAATGAAAACAACCTGTGTCCATCAACAGATGAATGGATAAACAAGATATGGTATATGCATACAATGAAATATTATGAAACCTTAAAAAAGGAATGAAATTCTGATACATGCTTCAATATGGATGGACTTTGAAAACATTATGCTTAGTAAAATATTCCAGAAACAGAAGAACAAATATTATATGAGTCCACTTATATGAGGAACCTAGAATAGGCAAATTCATAAAGACAAAGTAAAATAGAGATTAACTAGGGGCCGGAGATAGGGAAGAAAAGAGTTGTTGTTTAACTGGTATGGAGTTTTTGTTGGGGATGATAAAACAGTTGGGGGTGTAGATGTGGTGACAGTTACACAACATTATGAAAATATTTAACACCACTGAATTATACATTTCTGAATGCTAAGGTGGTAAATATCATGTTATGTATTTTTGATCACAACAAAAAAACCTAGAAAAAAAACACACTTTTATCTTCCTGAATATGGCATAAATTAGGGATAAGAAAATCAATATACATACAAACAGATCAAAGGCAGAAATGATAGGACTACTTTACAAAATTTCCCCTGCTATATTGAGAACACATACTTGTAAAGACAAGTTTTATGCATGTAATCTGCCCAGGTTTGTCTCTGGCTCTAACAGATACACAATAAATGGGGGCCTCAGTAATCTCACCCTCATTTTATCAGTCTCATCTTTTATGATTCAATAAGCTTTGTTGTTTAATCATCCAAGGTGGGCATTGCAAGAATAAACGGTGATGTTCAGAAAACCTTCCACTGAATCTCTCCCAGAGTCAATGTGTGTATGCCAGCATGTTCTCATCCACAAAAGGTAACAGACGCCATTTCTAACTAAAAAAATACAACATGATCAATTCTGATGCCCAGAACTTACTCTAGGCGGAGTGTTGCTGCCCTACAAACCTCAGGATGCCACTAACCTGGGAGAGAGGACTAGATGTGACAGAGCAACTGACCAGCAGCTACCTCCCATCACTGCCCCCCTTTTTATTTGCATAGTTTTTTTTTATTGCATATAAGGAGAATCTGCAATAGAATCCATGCCACAGAGAACAGGGCCAATGGCCCGGCTGCCATGTTAGAATATAAATCAAATAATCTGAGAGAGCACTGAGAATTTTTAAAAAATATGTTTGTATTGATTTCAGAGAGGAAGGGAGAAGGAGAGGAAGGGATAGATACATTAATGATGAGAGAGAATCATTGATCTGCTGCCTCCTGCATGCCCCCCACTGGGGATCAAGGCAGCAACCCTGGCATGTGTCCCTGACTGTAATTGAACCCAGGACCCTTCAGTCTGCAGGCCTATGCTCTAGCCACTGAGAAAAACTGGCTAGGACTGAGAATGGTTTTGGTTCAACTATGTGACCACTGGGACTAGCCCCAAGATTTTTAAATAGCCTCAACTTTCACAACCCCCGCAGGCTGATCACTACCTCATATTTCCTACCTCATTCTATTTACTAAGACTCTAGGCGTAACTTGTCCATACACAGGATAGTCTCATCAACCTCCAGATTAGGGCAAACTTAAAATAACAACAAAAAACACAGTGCAAGTACACATAGAACCACAGCTTTGCAAAGAACCTTGAAATCAGCTAGTGTAGCTAACATTAAATCCAGTGACTTGGACAAGATTTACAAACAGGTAGTGACAAAGCTTTTCATTTTGATTAGGGATCAGAGCTCATTTTAATACACTGTAGTCCTCTCCTGACGTCTCTATTAGACATTGACCAGGCTTACCTAATCTATGCAATCAATTCCCAGGATATTGCAAGAGAGCCCCACATGTCGACTTTCACTGAATCTTCCTTCCTCTATCCCAGCCAGCAAACACTGCCCAGAGGCTGCACACACACATCTCCTGGAGTATGTTTCTTCTCTGACTTAATCTTTAAAATCATACGGACCCATATGGGTTTCTAGACATTATGTTCGGTCTTTCTCTGTGAAAAATCCAGAAAGCCCATGAACCATAAATAGCTATCAGAATGACCTAAAGTTATCTGCTGGCTACTACTCATGTCCCCTCCTCCACTTCCAGGCCCCATAGTGCCCATCTGTTCCAGAGCCCACACAGGAATTCACAACCCTGCACGATTTCCAGGTAAAGGGGACCGAGGGTTGCAGAAAGGCATTTGAGTTGGTTAATGTGGAACAATGATAATCTCTCCAGGTGCCACAATATATGTAGCATTTAGGAATGGTTGTCCCCTAACCTTTACGTGAAATTCCAACTACAACCAAAACAAAATTTTCCAGGAACTTAAATAACACTACAGGCATCTTGTTGATAATAATTCCATACGACTTTGTTGAAACAAAAATGTTCCTAAATAGTTAGCTCTTCCAGGCATCCCACCGAGTTATGTACTTATTGTAAATATCCCCTCAGTATCCCTGTACTGTGACCTCCTGTGACCAGCAACACTATTTTAGGCATAGGAGGGACCATCCACTGAAACGATATTTTGCTCAAGCCTTATTAATCTCACTGATTCATTCAGTTCATTTCTGTTCAAACAATATTTTAAAATTTCCTCTTGACCTGGACACCAAAAATATAATCCGCTATTTATTTTCAGTTTACTTATATTGGCAACACCTTGTAATGGGACGAGGATTTCTCACCAAATGCATGTTTTCAACTCTGGCTTAAAGGATTAAAAATGATTTTAAAAAATCATCATGAAGAGAAAAGGTTCTTCTAGAGGTGGGGCGGGGGTATTAATTATATTCATCACATTTGACATGAACTCTTCCTTCCTTGCTTCCTACAAGACGTGAAAGAAGCATCTGTCACTTCAAAAACAATGAAACTCCAAATGCAATGCTGCTATAGGTGCGAGGGTGGGGGCGAAATGTGTGAGTTATTCAAACCCTTTCTTGCAGAGAAAAGGAAAGGAAGAGACATCCAGATGAAATGAATAAAAGTGAAGATGAATTTGTAAATTATTATTCTGTCAGATTTTTGAGATGTGATAAAATTTATGGTTCCCCTCCCATAGTTAAATTAGGGAAATAAGAGGTTCCCCTGCTATGATGTCTTTATTTTCTCTCATGTCAGTGCTAAGTATCAGGTCTGACAGCATACAAATATTTCACACCTGCATACTGCCTTTGCAGAATTATTGTTAGAGACAATTACCGACCCTAATCAAAAGGAATCAATGCGGGAGTTTAAATTACCCACCATGACCTCAGCTCTCCTTCCCACCCACCCCCAACAGCAGGCGAATGAAAGGTTTTCCAGAGAAGCAAAGAAATAGAAGGAAACAAAGGCACTTCCCCAAAATAAAAGGTCAAGATGGGGGTGTAAATGCTCTATGACCACAGGAGGTGTGTTCCCCAAAGGGAGAGAGAGAGTCAGGAGAGAGAAGTTTAGCAGACATGGATGTATGCTGCCATCCTAAGTGCAGCGTGTGGAATGTCAAGAGCCATGGGAACAAAGGGAGTTTCTAGTTAAGCAGGGTAGCTCCGAGCTACCAATATGTGTTTACATACTGATATTGCTATTAGCTCAAGATGCAACAACCACAATAATGAGTGTTTTATTGAGTAATTACTATGACGTGGATAATTTTGGGCTGAGTCTTTTGCGTTGATTTTTACATTTTATCCTTAAGATCTACCACACCAGTCATTCCTAACCTACAGTGGGGAAGCCGACAAGCAAGCTAGCTGCCTGCTTGTCCTGTCTCTTTAGTGTTAAGTCAACTGACTGCTGGCTTCTTCCGTCCCTGGATCTCAGGTCTTAGCAATGCCTACGAATCATTCTTTCACAAGGCTTAAAACTTGAACCAAGTAATAAAATTCGCTCTCCTCCCACTATGTTATAAGCTACACCATGCCAGAGATGGTTGCCTGTGTAGTACACCTGGGTGTTATCCCCAGCGTTGAGGACTGTGTCTGGCACCTTGTAGGATCGGATGACTCACTGAACAAAAGGAGGCTCCCAACTCTAGGAGTACCAATCCATGAGGGCTGGGCAACTTTCTTACTTTTTTTCCACCCAAAAAAGCAAGGCATCTAATGACTCAGAGACTTATATGCCAATGGCAAGGGTTAAGGGGAAACCCCCTACCTGACAGCCATTAAAAGGGAAAACCCATGACATGCTTCTGGAGGGATGGGTGGGTCTCGAGAAAGTTTTGGTCTGGCTGAGCTCTGTGAGGGGAGACCTGTCCATTGGGAGATGGAGAGCTGAAGCTTACTTATTGAGCACCTACTGTGTGGCCTTCTGAGCAGGATATGATTGCAAGAGATGGTGCTTGCCAATCTAACGAGAGAGTTCAAGAGACAGGGATTTGAGAACAAAGAGATCAGGGGACTAAGCATACGTGCGAACAATACACACCACTGCTCCCTTTCCACTCAGGTTTTCTTAGAGTCATGTGCTCCCAAAGGCTAATTCCGAAAGTCCTCTTTAAGGGAACTAGTAGATGTAATGAAGAGAAAATGAACAATGGGAAAGACATTTTCACCAAAGACAAAAGAAGACTGCTGAACCCTTGAACTAAAGACACGCACACAGGTGAGGTTCTTCAGGCTGTGGGTAGTTTCTGAGTTTTTCTGAGTAGGTGATCACATGAATCAAATGCACAGTATGTGGTAATAAAAGGGACCGGACATCTAGGCCTTGCCCACACTTCCGGGCGATATATAGTGTGCCTTTCATTCGTCCCCAACTCTACTCCTACATTTATTGCGAGAAGCTTCTTCCGAGTGCTCACTCCATCTGGGTTCTCACCCAAGTGTCCTCTTCCTTCTGAACGAGGTGCCACCCACTTCAGTACCACGGTGCTCGTATGTGCCCACTCTGCCTCTCCTCTAGTGCAGGAACCTTTCCCCCTGTTCTGTATTTCCTCGTTCTCTAGCCTAATGGAGTGCTACACAAAGTTACAGATGACACCTTGCAGATGCAGTCATGAACATGCAAAAGCCACTGAGCTGAGATCCCCACTTTTGCTGGAGAACAAAAGTGCTCAATAAATAATTGCTGCTATCCTCAGACTTCCTGAAAGGAGATGCACTTGAAATATAGGAGAGTTGAATTCATCTGACGTCAGTGTGGTTTTGTTCTAATGGGTAGCAGTATTGCGTTGGAATTGTTCCTCACCACAATTAAATCTCTATACAGCCTCCTTAAAGGAGAGAAAGAGGTTGTCAAAGTGCTTCCAAGATGCCTCCTTTCCTCAGAGAGGGAGGGGGAAAGCAACCAGGGAGGAAAAGGAGCTATGTGTCTGCAGAGGCAGAACTTTCAGAGACTCGGGTAGAACCAGGGTGCTGTTAGTAAATAAAAGCTAATTACAAAACAAAATCTCTAAGCCTTTACTTTGAGCCATCAAGGGTTTTGCTTGTGTTTGGACCTTGCTTTAATTTCAATGTTCTAAGAAAATGCTCCTGATGACCAAAGGGGACACTGGTCTGAATCCTCTGGACAGAGGCCACCGATAGTACTCATCACACAGTAGGAACAGATCCAAACCAGCTCACTGAAAGGAGAAATGGATACACTCTTGGGAGGAAGACATTTTCAGGAACCTTACAACATATTGGGAGTGTGGAGTCTGTGTTTTGCTCTGTCCAGGGCTCAACCAGAAAGTAATTTCCTATTTAAGAGATACAGGAATTGGCGTCTCGTTGTGTTGGGCACAATTCCAGGTCTGGGCCGTCTGTGGTCATGCTCAGTGGCTCTCAGATGCCTTGCTTGGAAAGTAACCTAAAACGAGCATGTGGCTGGCCATTTGAAAGAGAGAATCTGTAGTTTAAAGTTGTCTGGCCTGCTGCCATTCACTGTCAGAACTGGAATCACTTAACTGTTCTCTGCCTCCAAAGGCAAGGCAGGCACGATGATGTACAGCTCATGTCCCTGACCTCATGTAAAGCTTCGTTAAAACAAACATTCTTGCTTGAAGGGGCAGCTAAAGAATTAGTGTCATTCAAGACTACAAACAATTCAACAAACATTTTTTTTAAATAATAAATAAATGTAAGGGGGAAAAACCCAAGATGGCAATAGTAAAATCTCAACTTTCATAACTATTTTAAATGTAAATGGATTAAATCTTCCAATAAAAAAACCACAGGATTGTTGAATGGATACAATAAAAACATGATTTAACTATTAAAAAACAGAGACTACAAGCATGATGCAGGCGAATACCTCCTGCTTTGATGGCTTCTCCTGGTTGGGTGCTCCTTGTTCCAAGCCTCCAAGACCCTTTAATCCTGAAAAACCCAGGTCAAGGAACATGGGTGTATGTTTTTTATAATTCTCTATTATTTTTAAATATCGATCCATTTTGTTAGTCTTATAATAGCATGAGCCGGCGTAAGCTCTGGAGTTGGTAGAACCTGTGAAAGCTAGCAGGAGCTGAAGAAAGGAAGGAAAGAGGTTCTCAACCAATCCCATGTGAAGGGACTGAAAGAAACTACCAATGAAATTCAGGAGGTCCTTGGCCAGTCCCGACTTAGATGATGGGAAAGGTTGGCGTGACTGGTGTGATTGCTGTTGAAGGGAAGGGAATACCACATTGTGTGCAAGAATTCCCTGGGGCTCCTGATGGTGAAGTTGAAGAGCTGGTGTCATTTTATTCGTGGATTCTATCATGAATACCTAAGCTGAGGGAATGGAAGGGACCTTAGCTTTGCACATGTGTGTTGTGATTAGACCAAAACAGTCTTGAAGCACACTTGCTTCTCAGACTACAAAAAAAGGCAAACTGACATTGTCAGAAGGAAGACAGGAAGCTAACCCTCCTACTTCAATGTGTCAAATGTGCAACTTGCACCTAAACATCCAATAGGATATAATAACCCTGCAACAAAGTAGGACAACCTAATCCCTGGATGGGGACTGGGAATTTGGTATTGCACCAAAGAGTGGAAATATGAATGCCGTTATTAAAGTTTGCTAGAGTGTGACCTAGGCTACAGATATGGAAATGGCCAGGCTGAAAATATCTGGGGAAATAATCAAATTTATGTTTTGATGTGTCATGGAAATGAAATATCTGTCAATCTTACGTAATATGCAATTGTCAGCTTTTGAGCTGCTAGCTTATTTGTGATACTTTCAAAATTTTAAACATAGATAAGAAAGGAGAAGTCAGCCATTACATTCATCACATACAGCAATACACGCTCAGAAGTGAACTCTTTTGTTGAATATGGCCTCCTTAATAAAAAATTCAAGGCGTAAACAGGGGGGAAATTATACAGTGAGACATATTCATACTCGTAATGATAATTTAGGAAGAAAGAAAGGAAGCAATGGAGGAAGGGAGGGAGGGAAGCAGGCTGATCAGCTGGCTCAATTGTCAACAAAACCCACAAAACCTGGCAAAGTAAATATGTGAAAGTAGAATGTGATATATTTGTAGAAGTTCATGATGAAGCCTGCAACAAAATTTAATTTTCCCAAATAGATTTAAAGCTAGGAAGATAAAAAAAAAACAACAAAACACCACTCACTCATTATTATTAGCATCTAAGCAGAGACAGGATTATTCATCATTATAGATAAATAGTATATTAGGTAGGAATAGCATTTCCCTGCATTTATTAAAGTACAGTGTGCAGGAAAATGTGTTCTATACTTCCACTGAGTACACATTTTTACTGAAAAAAACAAAAGAAGAATATAAGGGAGGTAAAGAACATGATGGGATCTGTTGCCTCTCAAAAGTCACGTACATGAAAATAAGTAATCTGAATCTCTAAGTACCAAAGAATACTAAGCACGTCAGTGTGAATGACTACTTTTAATCTCACAAAGCATTGCTAGTATTGTGATTTAAATATTAAGAATTACGATAGATAGAGATATACGTTTACAGAGAGAGACAATGTGTGTATCATTTGTGCAATCCCAGGTCTTTGAAATCCTTTGTCGCCCAAAACTAACCTTATAATCTAGCAGGTGGTGCTCAATCCTGGGCACACCGGCTCCCTACTGATAACTCTGTGGCCTGACCATCCCTATGCGGGGTCTGGCATGCCCACAGGTGCCTATTCCAGGACAGCTCACAGTTTTTCTAAACTTCAGGGGCTCCAGTAGGAGTGTGGGGAGAATAAAACAAGGAGTGGAAAACAAGGCTACTTCCTCCCTCTGCTGGGGATCCATGGGGATCACCAATCTGCCAAACTTAAGGGGACTCTAAAACAACAACAACAACAACAACAACAAAAAAAAAAAAAAAAAAAAAAAAAAAAAAAAAAAAAAAAAAAAAAAAAAAAAAAAAAAAAAAAAAAAACAGACAAAAAAACCAAATGCTGCCTGTATAAATTGTCCCCATCTACTGTATCATTTCTGCAGGAATTCAGTCAGCCAATTTTGGAAGATTTCTGTTTAAAAAAAAAATGCTCTGGTTATAAGCCAAACCTACTTTATGACCTGCCTTTCTCTAAGCACCCACCACCTGGATGAGTGATCTGGGCTTTGGTGCAGATTTTGTGTCCTGGCAACATTATTAAAAACTGGTTAGAAACTTTAGGAAGCTTCCTCTTAAAGGAGAGGGTGATGCAGCATTTTTTACCTATTGTATGTTTTTCAAGTTATATATGCAAATCGGGGGTAAATTTATTCTGTTTGTTGATTTTTGCTTCTCCTTAAAACTTACAACTGAATTTTGTGGGCAGATCATTTTGGAAGACAATTGCAGCCTTTTCTTGAAATAAACACTGGAGCAAAAATTTGTTTTCTGACCGACAATAATAAGCTATTGGTGTTACGTTCACCATGGCCAACACAAAGTGTAGTCTCTAACCATCTTAACATAACCTCTCTATAGATACACATTCTCTCTCTCTCTCTCTCTCTCTCTCTCTCTCTCTCTCTCTCTCTCTCTCAGAATATATATTAATGATGCAATTAATACAATGTTTATTATAAGTAATACATACAGCTCCCCACCCCCCTTTAGGCTCCCTTTTTCCCTTTTCTTGGTTTAGTAGAGATAATGCTCTTGCAAAAATGAATACTATGTCTATATTTAGGCCCACTCCTTGCCTGAAATGGGAAAACAAAGTAAAAAATGATACAGAGGTGCTCCAGTCACCATTAGCGGTCCCTGCCCACCATAATCCCAGCATATAAAGGTCTGCCTCTTAAAAACCAGGGTCTATTCCAGAATGGAGATGCTATCAAAAATGCTTGCTCCACTGCTAGCTTCCAGGGTGTGTTATTGGGGGGGGGGTAGCGGGAGGGGGGAGAGGTTGGCTGTATCGTGCCATTCAAATTTTCATTATGAATTAAGTTTTTGTGCATTGCAATTTTCCACTTCAGACTAAATTGCATTTTTCCTTAATTAACTACAAAGAATCTGACCTTGTTATTGTCTCCTCTTGCAATCCAGCACCCCTCCTCCAAACTCCAAAACGCCTTGAAAGTCCACGGAGCTGCACCTGAAGCCCAGCTTTCAACCGCCATTGCGACAAAGGCTGTCACTTCTTTAGGGAGAATCTGTAAATTGTGCGTCTCTTTCTCCCATAAGTTCTTTAAAAACGGGATAGCCTCATTTTTGTTTTATGAAACACAGGGCGTTTGGTAATGGTTTGAGGGAGCAATGATTTAGTGAATTAATATATAAATTTAACAAGTCATGAGGTTGTGGTGCCTATTCATAAGGCAAAACCACCAAGGCCTCACTTCCAAACTAGCAATTACTTTCTTATTAGCATTATCACTGCCACAAATCACATTGGTAAATAAAACTGCTTTTACTATAAATGCAATCTGAGATGTTACATAAAGTGAAACGCTGATGTAAACAGAGCCAAATTAAAGCAATTCCAATACACTCAGAGGCTAGTCACTCTGTGCCTGGCTTCATTTTGATTTAAAAAAAAAAAAAAAAAAAAAGGAGGATAAAAGGGCCAACCTTTAAATGTCCTCTTTTTGGAGCAGAGGAAACTGAGTCACAGAGACATGAAATTGAAACTGCATAGCCAACTCTTCGCTCGAGGAAAGGGTGGGGCCAGCGTTCAAATGCTGACAGACAGGCCCCAGGACCTGAACTTTAACCACCACACCCTGGAACGAGCCAGGATAACAGTCACTACATGCCCGGCAACACACAAGGCCAGGGGCCATTCATGGCACAGAATCACAGGGGACATCTGAGGGGCCCTGCCTACTCCAGGCTTCCTAATTCTTCTCAGACGAACCTGTTGTACCTTTATAATCAGAAAAAGTAAACATAGAAGAGACCAAAAAATAATAAATAAATTCAAATTGGCCATTTGCAGTGCTAATTGCCCTGTGAAACATGCTTGTCCTCCCAATGCAATTACCCATTTAGTCAGAAAACATGAAGGTGAAGACAAGGCCAAGAACTGTTAATAAGCCAAGAGTAAAGAATGAGCACATCCAGTCAAATGCGCAATGCAAGGAAGGGAGTCTATGGAACTGCATGTTTTAAATAAATGGCAAAGATAAAGCAAAGGGAAAACGCCCCGCATCCAAGCGAAACGACTGAATGAAAAAACAAACAAGACTATTTTATTATGCCAACTCAACCGCAACACTGGTTATGGGAATATGGAAATTATTGTACAATATGCTTGTTTTATGCTCGGGATAAATATCACAATGAAAACAACGCAAATGTCTTAAAAACAAAGTCAAGAATAATTACATGTCAGGCTGGGCTAAAACTTCTCAAGAACTTAAGGATTTTTTTTTAGTGGGGCCACTGACTTGAATATTGAGTTCTGAGCTTACTTCTCTCTATAAGGAATCAACTGAAAAGTTTCAGGGAAAATTAACAGTCTGTGGGGAGACCCTATATCTTCATGACAAGAAATGTGATTCCCTTCTGCGCAGTAGGTTTGGATTCGGGGGGAAGACGCATGTGGTATCTGTGATCATTATAGCATTCTTCATAGAGACTATTGACTAGCCCCATGTGCATTGATGGCTTTTAAACAGCTCCTGCCTGCAGCCTCTGTCCGGGGGGGAGTGGGGGGGGCACAGTTGGCACTAAGGGTCTGAGAAGATGTCAAGGGCAAGTTGAGCTATTCCACCAAGAGTGATGATCTGAGGTTTTTTAAAACCACAGCACACATCACGATTTTTCCTTTAAGAACTGAACAGAGGATAAATTGAATAATATCTTCTCATCTGTCCTTTGTGTCCTTAGTAAGTTTTTTGGTAGAAACAGGGGCACAAATTTGACCAGAATACAGCCCGTCTCTCCAGGAGGACCCAGACTTACGGGAAAGCTGTATTGTTCAAAAATTGGGCGGAGCTCATCAAATGGCTCTTCACCAATAGCAGTGCTTTTACATAAGAGGACAGTTTCATGAACTAATGCATAGTTTGCCCAGAGAATTTTTTTCTCCTTGTTTCTCAAATATAGGGAGTCACAGAATCCTCAATGTTTAAAATGATCTCTTACCTCCCAGTGAATATCTTTACCTACATACGACAACTGTATGGTAAGCCATTTTAAAAGACCTACCAACTAGTGCAATGGAGAAACAGATTTTGACTGTGTATATTTTCTTAGAGGGTCTATGTACGGAATTTTGCCCAGAATTTGCCACTTTCTTTAAGTTCCTTACTTCTCCCTTAAAAACAAGATCTTATAATCTGATCTGAAAATGTATGGTCTTCAGTTGTCATATTAGAAAAAGGAAAAAAAAAAAAAAAACAACAAAAAATTAGGCTAAGGGCAAATGATGATGTCCAAAATCAATCACATGTCTATGCTTATAAGGACAACTAGGACATATGCCTTCTGATTTAGGATCGTATCCTCACGTAGATTTTTTAAAAACTAATTCATTTAAGATATTCAAATCCACTGATACCTAAAGAGTGAAACTCTAAAACTATTTTCACTGACCTAAAAATTTCGTGAAATTTGAATGTCAAAGAAGTGTCACAAATTAACCACCTCTCCCCTCTTCCCCTCCTCCCCCCCAGCACCTCCCCCACACACAAACACACAAAGAGCAGGTGGGTTAAGTCACTCAGAATATGCAAGCGACACTCCTCCCAGGCCCCTCCCCAAATGCCGGATCAGGCCACACTGCAGCCTGGACTTGGTTCCAGCTCTGAAAACAGAGTAGCAGCTGCTGGGAGTTGGCTGCAGCTCAAGTCTCAGCTGTATTTTTGGCCTCCTGCCTCCTCCAGGCACTTACCAGGGACGTGTGACCAAGGAAACAGCTGAGCCCCCACCTCCAAGAGGAAATGCAACCGCCGCAACCCCCACTGCCACCTGCTCGGAGGCCAAACAACCAACAAATTCCTGCTCACTCGAGTGGCAGGGGGTAGCGCAGACTGCTGATTCACTCCCAGGCACGCCAGGCTCTTCTGCCCAGGACAGGGCCTGGGCAAAGCCTAACAGCGCTGGGGTGTCACCTTGGCTGCTTTGGCAGACCCACTTGGGGACTTGAACTTGCAAAGGACTCAGAAATGGTTTTGGTGTTCAAGCCCACAGGGAGGATTCTAATCAGATCCCCGACACTGCTGCAGAGACCCTTTGTAGAATTTCCCTAAGATACCCCATTCCTAAACACGAATGTTGATTTGTGATTTACACTGGGCTGAAGGTGGCAGGTCACTTCCACGCTCATCAAGTGCCAGGAGGCCCCTCAATACAACATCATTACGAGAATGAAGTAGATGTCCTGAACCTCTCTTGGCCTGTGGCCCTCTTGGGTGCCATGGAGCCTGGAGACAAACCTCAGGCATCAGCACACATTCCAGGTTCAAATCCAACTTTCAAGCCTGAGCTGTGCAGCCAGGACGGTGGAAATGTGAGTGGACGGCTGGGCACTGCTCCACAGGTGTATGGGGGGTAGATATGTCCCTTCCCAGAACTGGGGCTCTGACAGCTTCTACTGCACTCACGTCAGCACTATTAAGAGACCGTCCTGACTTCACATGTTGTGAAATCTCACCCTACGCTGAGGACACACCTGTGTGATCTCCGGTCAACAGGGGAGGCTATGCTTTACGCTCATCAACATTCCTCGGATAAGAGGAGGGCAGAGGACTGACACTCCGTGCGTGATGCATCCCTGGGGGTTTGTTCCTCAATGACCTCTATTTGTGTGAATTTAGAAAATGTCCATAATAAAAAGATTACTGTATAGCCCTTTCTCTGGGATTAAATAATCTTCAGATACAAAGACTATGCAGCAAAACTGGGCTTCAGTCTAGAGGAGAGATGCAGTGATTAGTAGATGATTGATCATTGTTTCCAGGGAGAATGAGAGAGGGTTGAAAACCTCTTACAGGCTACCCAGAGTATCTTTGACAACAACTGACCTGTGTCTACTTAAGACTTTTCTCCTTGCGAGTGACTCCTGGCAGTTTTTATTCAGCACAGATGTGGGCACTCAGATGTGTGAAGCTCTATTCTAGGGCATCATGGGGTTAAGATTTTTACCTTTCTGGTACACACAGTTCCATCTTTAAGGAAGGCTGTTGTCTCTTGAGGAATTATTTCAGCTGTGAGGGCTGAGTCCCCAGGGCGGCACTCTTTCTAAGGGCAGTCCACATCCAGTAACTGGTGGAGGGGGGAGCGTAAGGCCTGGCCGTTTCATCCTCAGCGAGACACTCAGGATGCCATTCTAGACGAGAGCTCCCCACAGGGCTGGCCAAGACCGTTCTCATCCTTTGGCCTGAACTGGCCTGCTCCCCCTGCCTACTCCTGCTCCCTTCCCTGCCCATCATGGTGTTGGTGCCAATAACACGCCTCAGTAAACATCCTGCACAATCATTGCTGTCTTAGAGGCTGCTTCCCAGAACCCTACCTGGGACATCGCAGGACATTCCTTGGGAAGGTCGCAATTGTACTGTGTCGGTTAAAACCCAGGTTAAAAACCACTGCTTGACTTAAGACCCTTATTAGCTCCTCTAAATCACCTTCTCTCATCCCTTGCACCTCATTACTGATGCAAATCTTGCAATATTTATAAAGGTGATTAAGCTTGTACATTCACTATGCACTTATATGTCATTCATTTCTGAGTTTTTGGTCCTTATGGGACCATGTATTCAATCTGGTCAATTATTTAAAAAATCTATGATTCTTCCCAAAGTTGTGAATTCTCACCTCTGCATGAAATCTATTCTATCCTTATTATTTACCTCCTACTCTCAGAGGCCTCTATTAGGTTACAGAATCCTCTAATCTTAAATCAAATGTATGTCTACTTATAGGTACTTCTGAGTTACATCCTTAAAATGTAATTTCAAAACCATCAGCAGCTAGCACCATGCCTGGTACACAGTAGGCATTCAATGCTAATGTATTAGTTAATGCCTATAATATGTTAAGCAGCTTATACAAATGATTGAATTTACTCCCTCTCGATGACTAATAATTAGAGTCACTGGTTCCATTATACAGATGGGATGACTGAGACTCAGTGAGGCCAGAAAACTTGCCCAAGATCACACAAGTTAAAAGTCACTTCCCCCAGGTAATTCTATTGTTGTCTGCCTAAACTACTCTTCTGGCGGGACATATAATAAGGATAATTAGAACTGAATGCTATTTTTAAAATTTTATAGCTGACCATAAGAAATTTGTAAGTGTTCTTGGTTTTCTGTGTACTCCATGCAGAGTAGGTGTGCTATACGCATGAGTACTTCAAATATTCTAATAAAGGAGCAGTCTAAACAATTTTAATAATAACGAACACATCATGCTCCTACGTGCTGAGCAGTAGTCCATGAACTGTACCAGTAAGAACTCACAAGTCCCTATTTCTCTTTCTCTCTTTATGTTTCTTGTTCACCCTTTCTCTGTGTGGACAGGCCTGGGGGAGGTGGAGACTTAGCAGCATGGATCCTTAATCATTCTCATAAGCACAGCTCAATTACTGATTTTCCTACCATGACAATGAATCAATAAGAGAATGTTAAATCACATTTGATGTTCTGCAAAGCTGAGATGACTTGTAACTAACTTGGTCGACTTGAAACGTTTGGTCTCTTAGAGAGCCCAGCTTTCACTGTCCAGACAGCCCACGTGTGTGGGACGTACGTGCACTCAGACCGTGAATGCCTGTGGAGTCGATGAGCAACAATTCCCTCAGCTCCTCCTAGGGGCAAGGCATTCTCTTAGAACCATGAGAGGTACGAAGACAGGCATGGTCCAGCATGTGCCTTCCACACACTTAAAGCTCCCAAAACGAGGAGCTGTTCAGCTTTCCAAGGACTTATCTTTTCTGTTTTTCAGTAAATACAGGGTGTCCCCCCAAAACGTATATATACTTTGAATAATTATTAATCCCAATGAGTTAAATCGGAAAAGAAAGATACATCAATTGAGCTACCAGCTGTAAAGGGTGTGTATATTTGGGGGACATGTACTATGTGAATGAGTGAATTCCAAATGCATCCTCATAGGGTAGTTCACTAATTTTCAAGGGGAAAAAAAAGTTAGACTAGATAATTCTTTATTCAAAGAAATTCCAATAAGATGAACAGAATGGTATCCTCTAAATAAGAAAGAAAATATTTACTCAAAATCCTCAGTTGTGAGTTAATAATCCTCCGTTTGCATCTGATAACTGCCCATCAAGAAGTGAGCTTCAAGAATGAAGTTTTTCATTACCTTGATCTATTGTGACACACACTGAAGGTGGGAGTAACCTTCCGCTCACCCTGCCCGAGAGCACAGGTATGGCTCTTCCCTCCCAGACCTGTCTCCAGGGACGGGACAAGCAGGGGTCAGAAAGGAGGGCATACGCTATAGACGGTGGCAAGGATGGTTTGGAGGGGCAAAGGAGCAAGGTGGCAGTGGGGGTGTGCACTGAGGGTGTGTGTCCCGGGGGTGGACACAGAGGCAGCGTTCAGACAGCTCAGATCTGGAATGACCAGGCCACCGTCAAAAGCTGAAGCTAAGAACAAACACAGATGCAATAGAGCAAGCAGTCCTCCGGTGGCTGGGCCACCATTTGTTTATAGATGCCATCCTTCCTCATCATTCAGAGCATGAACACACCAGTCCCCTGTGTCCCCCTGGAGGAATTAAAAAGAAGCATTTAATTGTAAACATTTCAAAGAACCTTTGGTAATTTAGAAGTGGATTAAACCACCTCTTTCACTGAGCCCAGTCAAAGGGAACACAAAAGTCAAAGTCCTTAACCTGAGAATCCCCGAGAAGGATGCCAGAGGGCTTGTCGGGGCTAGAAGGCTGGTCTGGCCCGTGGCACTGTGTCTCATGCTCTCCCTGCACCAGCAGATGGTGCAATGCACACCTGTGACACTTGTCACAGAACAGTTCTCTGGTATGTTTATTACAAGAACTTACATGAATCTTCACGCATCCAGGAGTCATCAAGTACCCACCTGTTTCCTGACTAAGCTGCCCCTGAATAGCATGGTGTGTTTGGTATAAAGCAGGAAGCCCCACCATCAGCTAGGACCACGCGCCAGCCACCTCCACTCTCCAACGGATTTTTCTTTTAGAGAAATCCACTTTACGGCGTGTGAGGGATCGCTGCTCTGAACCAAAAAGATGAATCAAAAGTCACATCTTCCCTGATAGGAGGTGAGATGGTGAACACACAATACGGTGTACAGATGATGTGTTGTAAAACCTGAAACTTGCATATTCTGTTAACCAGTGTCATCCCAGTGAGTTCAATAAAAAGGACAAAGAAGTGTCATCTTCCCTAAGAAACCCATGCTATCTCCCCACTCCTACGGTCTGTTCTTCCTTGTGCCCACACTGGCCTCTATCAGAGCGCACACTTCCATTTCAGCCCTTATCATAGGATCCTCTAAGTTCCCCAATGGCAGGGGCTATGCCTTGCTTATCTCTGAGTTGCTAGGAACCCACCAGGAACGTAACAGGAAGTTAATAAATGTTGAAAAAGGGAAATGTTTTCCAATCATCTTAACCAGGAAAAGTGTACTCATTTTTCAATTATTTAGAATATTAACTGTTTATATAAATACTATCCTATTTTTGAACATGTTTAGAAGGCTCATGCCTTAAAATACTGGCCTGTGTTTTGTGTCTACGTAAAGAACAAAGCTCAGATCAGCAAACACTATCCAGAGACACGCTGACCACCTTATTCAAGAAATCGCTCTTTTGGGAAAACTGGATGTAGTTTGATAACGACTCACACCCATGATTTCCAAAATAATTTATCTGGCTTATCAATAAGTACTGATGGAGTGACTGGATGTCATTACTATCTTGAACGGGTTCTACCAACTGTCATTTGCCCAGTGGTAAGACTGAAGTATTTTGATGAGTGTTTTAAGATCACCTGTAGCTGTATATCAGAAAGACAAATACCAGATGCACCCCTTTCTACAATTCCAGGGGAGAAGATAGGGTCAGAAGTAAATTTCTTTGTAGATCCATGTTTTTCAAACTTTAGATCATGACCTGCTGGTCAATCAGGAAGTCAAATCATGGGTTGTAATGTAGACTTTTAAAATGAAGTCAACAGAGCGCAAAATAGAGTGGAATGAAGTGGACTAGAATAGAGTAGGTAAAATTAGGTAAAAATTAGAGGCCTGGCTAGCATAGCTCAGTGGTAGAGCCTCAATTTATGCAACAGGAGGTCACGGTTCGATTCCCAGTCAGGACATATGCCTGGGTTGCAGGCCTGACCTCCAGTGTGAGGCCTGCAGAAAGTGGCCAATTGATGATTCTCTCTCATAATTAATGTATCTATCTTTCTATCTCTCCTTCTCCCTTCCTCTCTGAAATCAATAAAAATACTTTTTAAATTAGAGTATATTACCCTTGGCCCAACTATGCCTTATTTGCAAAATTCTATTTCACCTATGCGCATGCAATTATTTGTAGGGTGTGTCTGCGCACATGTATGTACATAAAAGGCACTTTTACAACGGGTCTGTGTCAAAGTAGTTGTGGGAATAGATGCATAATTTTTTCCTAGCTGTTTGAGAATAATTTGAGAGATATGTGTAACTCATGTCTTGATTACCAAAGTCTGCGAGAGAGAAAAATACGGGAAGGTGACAGGCTTCCTGCTGTGAAACACAAACATTATTCATGAGATTCAAAGACCTTATCATTTAAATATGAGGATTGATGCCTCTGATGAAGACAGAGCATCTTAGTTAAAACAAACAAATGATTATGTTGGACAACAGTGTAAACAAGACCCTAATTCAGGAAGCAGCTAATTGCTCTTCCCAGCTGCAGGAGATTGGCCTGCACTCCGTCTCGCCCCACGCAGACTGTGCCTGACATTTGTACACCTGCCCTTGAAATTCCGCCCAGCGCCATTACAGCCATACACACCAGAGCCTGGGGGCCAAAGAGGGGTGGGTTCAGAAAGAACTTGTCTAAAAGATGGTTAAAGGCATCAGTTTTGCGTCCTATAGGCACACATATTTACCTCTAGGTTGTGCTGGAGTTAAACTCACACTTAAGTTGCTCTATTTCCTCACAAAACTTATTGCTATGTCACCAGAAAGCACCTTGAGAGCACCTATTGTAGCCAGAGGAAATTGGTATTTCATATTAGTTTTTTTTTTTAATGTATTTTATTGATTTTTTATAGAGAGGAAGGGAGAAGGATAGAGAGTCAGAAACTTCAATGAGAGAGAAATATCGATCAGCTGCCTCCTGCACACTCCCTATTGGGGATGTGCCTACAACGAAGGTACATGCCCTTGACTGGAATCGAACCTGGGATCCTTGAGTCTGCAGGCCAATGCTTTACCCACGGAGCCAAACCAGTCAGCACTCATATTAGCTTCTTTTTTTTTTTAACTAAATCACAAAATTGGTAATCAGATAATGATAATCACAAATTCCTACAGTTGCTTCTATTTAATTCACCTTAAACACAGATCCTTGAACCCATACTATCCTATATAATACAAGCATAATATGCTAATTAGACCGGACGTCTTTCCAGATGACCTTCTGGACAAAGCCGGGGCTGTGAGGGCTGAGGCAGAGGCACCTGCCTCAGTGGGCGGGGGCCGAGGCAGAGATGGCCACTGCGGCCTCGGGGGCCAAGCCCCTGGCAGGAATTTCATGCACCGGGCCTCTAGAAAAAAACAATCGTCACCATGTTTTCATATGTCATATGATGCGCCAAATGCCGCAAAGGTCACTTGCACATAATGTCAAGAAACCTGGGGAAGGTCAAATGGCATCGCTGTTATTCAAATGCGGCTCTGAAAAACCCATGCTCTGACCACTGCCTCCCACAGCTGTAGAAATGAACATGCCTGTCCCAGAAATTCATTTTGAAAGAGACAAAGCTTTCAGAAAAGGCTGCTAAGAAAAGAGACAAGTGGGGAAGGAGGAAGCGCTGCTAGAGGAGCCTCCGGGAAGGACTATGCCAGGCAGATCGGTCCAGTTTCTGCCTAGTAGAGTTTGGAATCCTCGTCTCTTCTTTTGAGATGCCAGGTTTTAAAAATAATTTTTAAATCGAAGTAAGTTAAACTTTATCCTGAGCTTTGTTTGCTTTGGGGATTTGACATGTTTCAGATGAGGAAACATGTATCCTGCAAATTCTACACTGTGATGAGGTGTTTTATGTTTCAGGCCCACGGTTCCCAGATTGCGGCCTCTGGACCAGGCACGTCAGCATCCCCCGGAAACGAGTTGGAAAAGCTAACAGCTGGGCCTCACTCCCTATGCGCCGAAGCAGACTGTGTGTGACATTTTACACTTGCCCTTGAAATTCAGCCCAGCACAAGACCAGCCGTGGGCTCAGAATCAGAGGGTACGGCTACCTGCACTGGAATAAACCCTGCAGGTGAGTTATGCTGCCTGTGCAGGTTTGAGAACCGCTGCGCTAGGGATGGTCCTTGTGTAGTACAGGAGGTGGGATGTCCTAGCCTGAAACTCCCCTTTGGGGTGGCTACACACTCACACTTCCTTCCCTCTGCAACAGGGTTCGCATAAAGCACTCATTTGTGTTCAAAGATGAGCCCAAGGTCACCAACTGACACTTGTGAGACAGACAGTCTGGCTCATTTTGGCCACTGGAGCAGAGCTGTGGAATCAAAACCTGAAATGCATAGAAATCCCTAAACTCCTCACTTGAAACAAATTCATCTCCCTGCCCTCGACTGCCATCTTGCCATGTTATCAATGCCGGTGGACAGAGAGTCAGGGGTAAACACAATTTCCTTTCCTCATTGACTTTGTTCTGTAACCCATTCTTTAATGAGATATTGTTCATTAGCGGTGAAATATGTGAATTCAGAGGGAAAAATGAAGGAATAAAGCAGCTAGCTAAGGTCTCCCCTTCACTAACATCACAATTATAGGGGTTTCTCTTTTTATAATATAACCAGGTTGTGAATTTATATGTATAATGTATGTATAAAATATATATTTGTATGTATATATGTGTATCTCAATGTATAGATGAAGATATATATATCACAGAGTAGGCATGTATATTCCAAATAATAAAATTGTAGGTAATCTCATTTATCTAAGTAAACCTGGCTAGCTAGTTCATCTAATGCATTAGATAGGTTAAGAAATTTAGAGCAATATTTTCTCTGTATATAATATAAAATATATTGATATCAAATAAATCCTATTTACCAATAACTATATTTTCATTTCTTTGGGTTAGATAAATGGAGAGACAAATAAGACTATGTTGGTTGTTTAGTTGGCTTCAGGTCACAAAATAGAATTAATAAATAAAACACATTTAATTAGCGCAGTCCCTAAATCTCTCCAAATATTTTAACAAAGCCACTGCCTTTGACAAGTAATTAATAGATAGATTGATTATCATACTGCACTTAGCTTTCCTTTAGGGGCGAGGCTGAAACTTCTGTTAACCCCACCACTTCCTGTATCTGAGAAACGGACTCCCTGAGGGTAGAAGGATAAAAAGGTCACTTTGATCTTGAGCATCTGCCAGAGCAACCGTTACCCTCTGTGCCAAACACAGGGACAGCACAGCCTCGAATAAGTGTGTGCTCCAGGTGTTTGGGGTCTGTTGGGTGGAAAACAAATCGAGGACAAACAATCCATGAAGGAAGCTCACAATGGCTACTTCTAATTCAAGTTTAACTGAAAACAATTTCAGGGGAAACATTAGTAAAAAAGGAGGATTTCATTCTCAATCCCCGTAAATTGCATACATGTGTGTTGGCAGGTGGGTGGGGAAGAGGGTTATCTACCTGGTTAGTTCTTCCCCGGGGGATAGAAGCAGAGTATACATAACTTGCTTAGAACTTTTCCCATCCTGACTGAGGGAAGCCCTTGAACACATAGCTGAGAGCAAGACCACATGCCACAATGAGAGATAGTCATGAGAGAGAACCATCAAGATCACCTAGAGCCCAAACTTCATGAATCCATTAGGAAAAAAAAAAAGGAAAAGCAATTTTTTCTTTAAACTCCACTCATCGCCTAATGGGTATCTCCAAACCATTTTTTCATCAAGTTAGTGAACAATTTTTAATTAATATTTCCCCCCTTGTCACTTATCCCTGACTTAAGTGTGAACTATTGAGTTTCTTAAATAAGTAACATTGCCTCTAAATTGGGCTGTAGTTTTTTTGTTGTTGTTTTTTCCCATTTTTTCTCTTAGCTATGAGACATGTATTAACACCTTACAAAAGCCAATATGAAAGAATCCCCCCACCCACCCAAATCTTTTTATCTTCTCTTTTCCCTCAGTAATCCATGGACAGTAAAAATGCTGTGACTCAAATGATAACTTCATAGCATTTTCAAAACAAGTATTAATATACTTGTAATTTCATTATGAAATTTTCTTATAGGTTTCAATGTTTTAATGGATAAAAAGTTCCTGTAGAAGAAAGCAGGAAGGAGACAACATTTCTACATGTAGCAAGTGTTTGACATGCTCGTGAAGGGAATGTTATTGTTCACATATTCTAAGAAGGAAATCGAAACTCATAGTGGTTAATTGACGTGGTCAGGCCATTGAGAGGCAGCAATGGAATTCAAACTTGTCACCTTGACCTCAACCTTACTGCCTTTCTAGGACCCTTGGAGAAAGTGTGTCCCAAGGATAGGTGATGTCAGGTGCTGAGAATCCATCCTTGCCCCAAATGTACAGATTTGCGATGCGCGCAGGTGCACAAAATTCCACCCACTCTGAACCAGTTTCAAAAGTTAAGTCCCATGTCCTTTTTGTCCTGGCCTCAGTCACATATCCTTCCGCTATCTGGATTCTCAATTCCTGGTTCTGATCTCCAGATAGATCTAATTCTCCATGCTTCCTAGGGCTTTTGTTTTATTTATTTTTAAAATATATTTTTATTGATTTCAGAAGGGAAGGGAGAGGGAGAGAGAGATAGAACCATCAATGATGACAGAGAATCATTGATCAGCTGCCTCTTGCACGCCCCCTAATGGGGATTGAGCCCACAACCCGGGCAAGTATCTTTGACTGGAATCAAACCTGGGACCCTTCAGTCTGCCGGCTCACTCTATCCACTGAGCCAAACCAGCTCGTGCCTGCCTTTGGCTTTTACTTAATAGAGTGCACATCATGTTATAAAGGAAAAATAAAAGGATGAAATATACACCTTTCCTCCTCCCTAGACAAGAATCCCCAGGTATGCTCCAATAGAAATTTTGCCCCAGCTGTGACCACAACCAAGAAGAGATCTGTGAAGTCAGCTCATGGACATACCAGTCCTTTTCACACAAGAGGTAGTTCATAAATATTAGTTGCCACTTACACTGCAAAACCAGAATACAAATTATTTTTCCGAAATAACCATGTCCAATAACTGAGAAAATAATGATCCCGAGGTAAATTCAGAATGGGTAGAGGGATGCTGAGTTTTCCTTAACACTGTCCCTGTGGCTTCAGCAAATACCACAGTCGGGGCTACAGGAATCTTGGACCTCTATGCTGATGAGAATTTGGGGCTATAGGAATCTTAGACCTCTATGCTGATGAGAATTTGTGCCTGGGGAAACAAGGTAATTCAGAGGGCAGAAGGAACAAGCCAAGTCAAAGAATTCCCACAGAGCCCAACAAATGGCACTAATGACCTAATCAATACAATAATAAATTCAGATTTCCTTCACACATGGCCACTCGGTAGCTTCCCTAGAAAGTTCAGAAAAGCGTCGCATTCCTTTCACTGACATTTGTCTTACCTTTGTCAGTGTGCTGCAGCAGGAGTACCCCAAAGTTGACTATCAATCAAAACATTAGGAAAATTCACCATATTAATCCTTCTAAGTGTGCAGGTCGGGGTCTATGTCACTGCCATGAACAGCCAAACCATCTGATCCTGCCTATACCCAAGGATCTAACCTATACATGATGACACAAGTGACATCGCCTCATCCTTTCTTAAAACATCAACACTAGTCTCTATTTTACAGCCAGGTCAAAGCAATGAGGTAATGTTTTCTGGTGATTTTAGAAAAATGGATTTTAGAGTCTTCATCTTTTGCTAGATCATTTTGGTGAATCTCTGACTCTACCAATGGCCTTCTGTTGGACATGATTTTTGCTTTTATCTGCATTGTGTATAAATCACAGATTCACAGTGACTTCATTTGAAACCACTTCTAGGCCTGAAGGTCCCAAATTGCTCCTGAAAGATGCTAAGATTAAACTTTCTGCACGTTTTCTAGACCAATCTAGGAGGCCTAGTTAACTTTCTTTGTAAATGAGCATCAGTGCTACAATCTCCAAGTGAGGCACCATGAATAGATAATAAAATAGTAAGTGGAATTTTATACACACATGGAATAATAAGTCATCCATGCTCAGCTGTCTTTTTCAAGGCAACCAAATGTCAAGTCTTCCTCTCTGTGCAGAGGAACACCTCCTAGAAAGTCATGTGGATTTCAGGTGTCCTCAGACGGCCCCGTCCCCACTGAACCCTTGGCTAGGAATTGATTGTCAGTAAGAGTATGGCTGAGCGGAAAATGAACTCCAATTATGCAGGAACAAAATACTCAAGATAACAGCCACATCATGAAAACATCATCAAGGCTGGGAGGGATCTTAAGGGGATGCTTTATTTGTGTGTGGATAATAGCATCAAGCAAAGGCTATGATAAGGATAAAACAAAGGACAAATAAAAAATTATGAGCACCAGGAAAAAAATGAATTAATAATGCTGAGCACTTGACTAAGCACTTCAGCCTTAATTCTTCTGGCCAGCCCATTTTAGAAATGAGAACGCTGATGCTAAAAAGAATAAATGTATGAAGTTGCCGAGTGGGATCTGAACGCCGGGCAGGGACCCCATGTCCTCTTAACCAACTATTCTTGGTAAGTTTTCCTTCTAATCATTTCAATGTTATTTTGGAGCATTAGTCCTTATTTTCAAGGCTAAAATAAAAAGTATAACCCAAACTTATAGACAATGCAATGTACAATTGGTCCATGGATATTACACAAAAAAAGCCATTGTATCATAGAAACTAAACTGGGAGAGATGCCAACTATCATCTGGTGTATTCCTGTTGCTTTATGGATAAATTCTAAAAGTAGATTCTTTCTCAGTATTTCAAGGCAAGATATTAGAACATGAACCAGGTCTAGGGCAACGTATCCAGATCTCCTGCTTCCAGAAACCTAAATATTTAGCTCTGCCAATGGAAAGATCTGCATCCTTTTTAAAAAAATCACTCTTCAGGTACCCAATAAATCAAATCTTTTACTCCTCTGAAGTTTTCCTATGACACTATATGTAATCCCATCTCCTTCTTATTATGGGTGCTATTTTTAATCTATTAAGGAGCTTTTTAATATTCTAAACCTATTTTAGTTTCCTTTCTCAAACGTGCAAATGTGGAACTGCAAAACAAACCTGCAGAATAATTTACCTTTACAAAAACCTTTTTAAGTTCTAAACCTATATGTTGCCATGATCTGATATGAACTTGAACTTTGCAGTTCAGTGTCCCAGTTCAACTTGAATCAGTTGCTTGAAACTCTAATAAGCAATCTTGTTAATGTATTATGTCATAAGGTCATAAAAGAATATAGTGCCTCATCCCAACTCCATATACATCCTCTTAATCAGTTGACTCCTTTCTCTGGATTGAGAGCTTTGCAGCTGACAGTTTTAGTGTCTGGTCTAACCATCAAATGAACTTTCCCCCAGCAACTTACCAGGGGTGCTCATTCTTCCTTGTTTGTTTTCTGGAAACAGTATGGCTTCTACCCTTGAGATAACTTCTATGGATTTTCCTAATTAACTTTCTCAGTAAAGAAGTGTTTCTTCTAATTTGTCAAAATTACTTCTTATTGCTTTACCATCCAAGATATTGTCCATCTGTCATTATGGAGTTTTCTCATTTTCTCAATCATTCATTTCATTGTTCAAACTGTTAAAATACATTTATCTTTCCCAAATGCCTATAAAATCCCATAAGGCCAATTTCTCGAATATTTAGCACGAGACCTGACACATAGAAACCCCTCACTAAATATTTCAAAAACAAGGTTGGACAAATGGATAAATAACCCTGGTATGTGGTGCAAACACAAGTCTTGTAGACATAAGAACTCAATGCTCCTCCATTCGGCTTGCATGGAAATCCCCCTGCTTTGACACAGTGTGGCCCAGAATACATTTTCTGATTTCCTGAGGAGAAGACCAGCTGGGTTAGCATCTATTGCTTCCTGCGTATTCCCAAAGCCTGCCACAGTCACGGAGAAGAAAAAGCATGTGCTCCTCCTGTCTCTAAATGAAAGTGCCAGGTGTGGGTTTCCTTTGGGAAATGGATGAGTGAATAGAAGATCATGTGATCAGAGCCACACTTGGCATACCTTAAAATGCAGGAAGTAAAAGAAGAAAGCAAACTCACTCCACCCCGAATTGGTCTCTCCCTTTCTTTGAGCTAGATTATTTTTCTAGAGAGGGGAAAACATGAATCCAATTTTCAGTGACCCTAAGTGGATTAAATGGTTTGTCGTTTAACCCCGGTTAATCCTATCGCTGTTGCCCTGTAGCAGGAAGAGAGGGCCACTCACATACAGCTTGGTTAGAGCTGTTCTGCTTAGGAAGAGGGGTCTGAGATTGCCCAGTGTGTCAAGTATTTTCTTCCCCCTCTCTGCCTCACCTCTGCCTTCTAATCTAATGCAGTGGACTTGCCCAGACCTTCAGAGGAGTGAATTCTTTCCCCACATCCTGGCTCACCTTCACCAAGGCTAATCTCCCCTAAGGCCCTATCTAGTAAACATAAGTTGTCTCTAGTTCAGTGTATCAGTGATTTGGAAATTGTTTGTGAGCTTGCCGTGGCCTCACCCCTCTCCATATAGCTGGAAGAGTGATCTATGTGTTCAGTGTAAGCAGACAGGTGAAGCCCTAATCATTGCCTGAGATCAGAAGAAGAAACTCGGTTGATCGGAGGAGCCAACAGATCTCCCAGGTCCGTTGCAATTTAAATATAAGGGCATCTCTTTGTCCTCTTTTCCAGAAAGATGGATGTCCAATACTCTTTAGCTGAAATTTTAAGGAAAAAAAACACACACACACACACACACTGAAAACTTTACTTAGAGCTCATTTTGAATCCTGAATATTAAATGCCATCGACAATATAAAGGTCAATTTTTAAGTCAGGAAACTGATTAAATATCTGCCACATGTAAGCAAGAACTGCTAAGGACAATAAAGAAAAATGTATGGGGAGCTATGCTTTGAGGCTAAACCACCTTTTTTGCTTAATATGAGTTATTTAAATGTCTTTCGTATTTAAGCGTATGTCTTTTAATGAATTCATATATATTACATTTATATATATTTGCTGAATCTATATACATATATGTAATATATATATAATTATAAAATATATAATATATGTAATATATATATAATTTTTCTACTCTTCCTTTTTTTCCAGCCAATATTAGAAACCAAAGGTTATACATTTACAAATTTATTCTCAGGTACCTTCAGAGAAGTTTCATTGGAAAACTTCCCGATTGTGCCATCCCTAAGAATGGCTGATATTCAAATTATAATTTAAAAATGAAGTGCAATTAGCTGACGATGCATATACTGCTTGGCAGGGCTCGCCTCCTGCTGTGTGGAACACTCACTGTGGTTCTCCAGGTCCTGGTGGAGGAACCAACTGATTAAAGCCCAGTCCTGAGAGACGTTTCCCCGTCCTCTGGCCATTCGCACACGGGTGTCCAAGTGACTCACTTCAGCAACACTGAGGGCAGATACTTCAGGGTGCAAGCAGCTCGCTGGGTGCTCAGCGACAGGACGTGAGAGCCTGCTGTGGGGGTACCAGGCAGGGTGCCCTTGCTTTCAGGGCTTGGAGGGCACTGAAAACTGCCTCCTTCTCCCCTCCCCTCCAAAGCTGCTGCTGCTGGCTGTCACCCAGTAGGGCAGGATTTAACATTATTCCTCCATGGGTCTGTGCCAGCCCCTTTCTAGTTGGTTCTTCAGCCTCCCCTGTGAGAGGGTAGACATTCACAAGTAAAACGTTTGAGAGAAGTCATATGCCTGTCTGTTCAAAAATTAGTCAAATCTGGCAGGGCCATCCCATCCCCGAGAGACTCACTGAAGATAATGGCCTTCGTAAGCACCATGATTCCTATACAATGCACATCTCCCAGACTAGTTACTACATTGGCTTGGCCCTTGGTATTTCACAGGCACAGAAAGAGTAAAGGTAGTCTCCCATTATAACCATGCAGATTCTTACGGGGTAGAAACAGAAGAACACTAAATTACTAAAAAAAAAAAAAAAAATCTTTAAAAATTAAAAAGAATGCGTAAAGGGAGGTTTGTCTCATGTATGTAATGAGGTTAAATCTCTCTAAAGTTTTTCGGATGAAAAGATAATCATTTCTTTATGCTGAATAATACCTATGTGTCGAGTACTTTGTTTCTGCTTCAAATCCTACAAGGTAGGCCTTTAATTTTGGGAGAGCATTGATGCCACAAGGAATTAACGAAATTGCTGAAGTCACGTAACTAGTAATTTGTTCAGATTCAACTGGTGTTGCTACCCAATTTAACCTGCTGAACCTGCAAAGCACAGAGAGGTTTAGAGTCTTTGCTAGAGTCCCACCATTAGTCCTTCAGACCCAGAGGCCAAACACCAGGATGGGTTCAGGAGGTACACTGCATATTTATGAAGGTAAGTTTTGGGGAAGTGAGATTTGGATACACCACCCTATAGAGGCCTTCTATCTCCAGACCTTTACTCTCAATCCAAATTCTGCACGTTTTTATAACCTGCAAAATCTCATAGAGGCCCCGGTGTCCTTGCGGGAAAGCCTTCCTTCATCACACTCAGCAGTGGTCTGCTCCTCCTCAGCAAGCTCCGGGCATAACTTTGGTCTACTTTTCTGTTAGTTTTAACCTGACGTTTGATCGGAAGCTCCACTGAGTTCAATGTATCTTAGCTTCTTACGCCATATCTGACAAATGATGCAGACATGACAATCATCATTCTCATAAGTTGGAAAAAAGAAATACAATCATAGATGTGGCTGCAAAGTCCTTGCAACTAATTAATTTGTGATAAAACAATATCCCTCTTGATGGGATATTTGCATGCTTTCCCTAGAATGAATATATATATATATATATATATATATATATATATATATATATATATTTTTTTTTTTTTTTTCAAACTTATCAATTTGTCATAGGTGTACTCTCTCACCTCTTGATGCTGGGAAAACACACACACACAAAACACACACACACACACACAAAAGAAAACAAAAACAAAACACTGCCATCCGTAGTTCCGACAACAATGATAATAATAATTAAGGATGAGAGCTTCCCGTTGTTAGAGTACTTAATTGTGCTTAAGCAGATAGCAACAGCACGCACACTCCACAGGACGGCAGGCTCTTGGATAGAATTCTTCCAGAATTCTGTTAGTGATTATGTGGAAATTTCAAGGTTGCAGTAAGATTTTAATCTTCACAAAGGAAGTATGTGCTGTGACCAAAGTTAAATCAGCACCAGAGTGGAAAAAAAGGAAGAATCATTAATACCAGCTAGTTGTTTGAAGTGGGATCTTTGAATTCATCTTTAATGTAATGGCAGATGTGTGATCAATTCCTAAAATTCTGACGACACCAGCAAATCTAATTAAACTTAAAATAAACAAATATAAAACTATATAATTTAAAAATGTTCATGTAATCATTCTCATAAGCCAAAAAAATAAATAAATAGGGTCATAGAAATGGCTGCAAGGTCCTGAGAATTAATTAATTTGGCAGAATTCAACAGCAATTTCAACACAACAATGTGCTACACTGGCTTAAAGACTATCATTTGACTATAAACCTTAATCTTCTCTCTCCAAAATAAGAAAGTAAAGTGCCATATTTCCAATTAAAATCTTTGTTTTTAATACTCTCGTTTTTTAAAATGTAGTGTTTTGAAGAAACAATGCGTATCCAAAGCTTGCAAATGCTGCAGAAATCTTGGTTCTGTCACAGCCTCATATGGAATCTACCCATTTTCTGTCCAACAGCTTTTTGATGATTAGATTAAGTCAAAGGCCAGCAATGCTGGGATTTCTACCAAACTTACATGTATATTAATCAGCAAAGTGCTAAGAAAAACATGCCAATGCAGAGTACAGGTATTTTCTCATCAATAAATATTGGGCGCTTCATGTGAGGATTTTAGCTTGTGGTTTTAGAAATGTTTTTACATAACTTTTGGCAAAAGTTGCAAAGACAATTTAAGAGCTTATTGTTTTCTTATTGAGTTCAGCAGCAAATAAAAGTTACGCAATCATTTCTAGTCCTTGACTGCAGTGAGTTCCAAAGCCCTTCCTTCACTCTCTGCTGACCCCAGGTTTGATTTTTCTAGATCTCTCTAATAGTGATCATCATTGGAAAACAGCTCAAATGACTAAACAATTAGGTAAGAGCTGGGCCTTCTGATTTACTTATCAAGGGATAATCATTAGACTTTCAGAAATCAATGTCCCATGCTATTCTCTGATGATCTTGAAATGTTTTGCCTCCATTACTGGTGTTGACTCTCAGTTTCGATCAGATGCAAATATGTCCACATGCATTTTTCCCCCCTTTAAGGTATGATTCTATGGGCTAGAACGTTCTAAAATGAGTATTGTATCTTGGCAATTAAAAGGAAATCTGCTAAATGTTTGAGCACCATTCCTCTGATTTCAATTTCCTTATAGATGGTCCTTACTCTTATCTCAAGTATTTAGTGTGTAATTAAGAAGCAATCCACAATAATGCACATGTAAGAGAATGCGTATCCGTTGTCAGGAATCCCAGTACTCAATCTGCTTGATTAGTCCATCAGTTCCTATCACAGGGATGTTCCTATCACAAAAACTTATTTCTTAGCTTGGGTGAGTATCAAGGATTGATTACTGGGTTTATCTAGGTAAGTATTCTTTGTGACTATGTCTCAATGAAAAAAACCTGTAGAAAAAACAAACACTTGTATATTACGTTATGCAATTCTGCGTAGAAACATTAACCACAGCATGCCAAGTAAATCTCAACCAAATTTGCCAAAAGATTTGAAATAAAAAGTGACGTAATTGTTTTTCTGTTAAAAATCTTCAATCCTGCCTTTCAGTTAAAACCATATTTTACTTATCTTAAAACCAATGCTATTATTTAGGGAAGTGATGTTAACAAAATCTTAATATTCTCTTTGTTAATCACAACGAATTTCTAATGTAAGAACTGCTGTATAATTTTGAAGTAGTTTGAAATGTGAGAATGTGATAAGAGGCTTGATTTTTAAAGGGACGTTTATTAGTAGATCCTCCTGTCCCCTATACCTGGAGGAAATTAAATGATTTTCTGTTGCTAGTTAAAATGAATGATTGTCAATTCCTTTAAAAATGTATAAATTTATGCCTGAGAAATAATTATGAGAGTGTACCTTGAATGAGACAACTTTGGACGCAATCTTTGGCATTTTAGGAAGTTGCAATTGTAATTTTATGCTAATAGGTATCACCTGATTATTGAACTTATAAAAAATCTTATGTAACCTGTGGCATTGACATGTATATTAAGCGGAGCTTATGACAAACTGCCAGAAGAAACTTCCTTGGGGAAAGTGTGGAGAGGAATTTAAAACACTGCTTTCTCTGTGACCAGGGACAGTGATTAAGATTCATTTTATCTGGCAATATTAAGATCTGTGCTGGCAGCTAGAACAGGAGAGCATGACATAAAGCCAAGAATTCAATTTCCAGGTAGAGAGGCAATTTGGTGCATTCCAGTCAAACCTTTTGTTTTCCAATTTCCTTTCAATTGTCCCAAATAAATATTTCAACTCATTTTTTTAATTATTTACCTGCACAACTATTTTCCAGGGCACAGATATGCCCCAGTAATTTTAGAAAGAGGTCCATTCAAAATGTGACATGGACGTTTTATGCCTTAAGAAAATATCACCAGGCTACCAGAGGATTTTGAGACCACAGATAACACTGTTGCCAAACAATCAAAAGCACATTGTTCTTTATCAAGTATGTGATATTAATATATACAGTTTAACACTTTGTATCTCAGTCCGTATCTAATCCTCACATACATGAAATGGTTGTGATGCAAATTCAAGAAGTAAATACTTTGAACATCCAGGGACAGTTTAATCCAAAATGAGCAAAATCAATTTAAATTATAAGACTCCAAGTCAGTGAAAAATATCAATTTATTAGAACTTGCCATAAATAGTCCTTAAAGGAAACCAACACTCAGAAGCCGAGATAGCCTGAGAAAAACAAATCCAGTCACAGACACATCTCACTAATATTCTTTTCTACCTTCAAAAGTCCTTCAGCATTCACTTAGGTCACGCATGGAAATCATTTGTCCTTTTTAACTTTAAATGTTAGAATGAAAAATAAAAGAAAGCAAAATCAGCAGAAATGAAGAGAACTCTGGAACCACAGATTTCCTAAAAAAAAAAAAAAAAAAAAAAAAAGAAGAAGAAGAAAACTGTCTAAAGAGAGGAAGGATATAGGTTAGAAGTTCGTCATCACCGACTTGAAATAGGTTCAGAACTTTCCAGGCGACGGAATGCATTTTGAAGGAAGCCGGTTATTTTTCTGATTAGAGATTCACAAATGTCTCAACACGCTACCCCCTTGTGGTACCAGTGAGGACAAGGCCAGTACTTACCGTGGGAAGCAATGGCTTTCCGTGTCGACATCACTTTTCAGCCCCATATTCTTGCCTAACCAACCTTGTCAGAAAGCAGATCTGAATGAAGCTAACTTACACAAATGGTTCATTTGCAATTTCCAACCTTTTGAACTTCCAACTGCCTCCCCATACGAATGAGGCTTCTCAATCATATTCACTTCTGGCCACCTTGGGTACTGTGTCTCCAGTGGCTGACTCATTCCACACTCCGCTCCTGTAGCTTATCATTATCTCGTTCACAGACAAAATACACACTGAATTCAGATGAGAATGCCCACTGACTTGGGAGTCTTAAGAAACACAGCGGCACTGTGGTGCAAACAGCATGATCACTAAGGAAAATACGAGAGCGAGGGTAGGTTATTCTCCCCTCTGGAAGTACAGAGTGCAGAACGCAAACAATAACAACAACACGTTACACCTAACTCCTCGCAGTGTGTTTCCCTTAGGGATTTTGCTTTCTTGTTTTTCATAAAAATTGGCAAAATTCAGAACAACGTTGCACGTCGCTCTAACAGCTTGGTTTAATGACAGTGTGGCTCACTTTCTCACTTAATAAAACATCACTTTCTCTTATATTTATTAAGTTTAAAACCACTGAGGCATTTGTCTAATTAGCTTTGCTCTGAACAAAGAAATAACCTCATCATAGTATGTCCTTAATATGAAAATGAACAACACAGACTTTTCTAAGTGAACATTCTCACTTTCTATCTGAAGACAAGTGTTCTGCATATATGCAAACACTGCAGACAGATGGCTTCTTCTGTTTCACACACGATAATATTAAGATACTCCCCCCCCCTCATTGCACTCCAAAAATGATCAGTGCCATCACTGCAATCTACATTTTTAAAGTAGTTAACCTTCAGTAAGGTAATCCATTGTGCTTATTTCAAAGTAAGGGGAGAAAACAACTCAAATATTCTATCAAGTTCAATCAAAACTTCCTACTTCACTTCCTTGACACAATTCTGAACCTAGCCTCCAACTTTCCAAAATAAAATTTAAAAAAAAATCCACGAGGCAGAGCTTCAAGTTACCGTAATATCTTAGGAGGATGTTAGTTACTTTATGCCCAAAATGTTCTGTAAGCTCCAAACCCTTCAACAGAACAACATGATAGGAATCTGTAATTATTTCTGCACTTCTCTCCACCCAAGAACCTGACAGCTTGTATTAAAAATAGTATTCAAGAAGGAACTCCCTGGTTAACATCTCCCTTAAGTTTTAAGGCACTCTAATCATTGAGTCTTCTTTCTAAGAATCACTGAAGAGGTTTCTGAAGACATAGGAAACGATTCACGAAAACCAACTGCTTTCTGTTAGTGCAATATATTAGGACTGATTAAAATTACCATATCCAGCAGCCAGTCTGTACCTTTGCAGAGATCCTTCTCCAGTATCCACAACCACGCACTGCTCTGTTCCATCATGCTTCTCTTATTGCTGGCTGAGGCGCTTGCTCCTTCATGAAATAGCATTAAAAAATAGATGGCACAGAACTCCGCGCCGGAGCATGCTCCGACAGGGCTAATGCCATAGTTTTCAGGATAACTCTACTCAGCTGGGATCTGGGAGGGAAAGTCACTGGGAGATGAGCAATTTGCAAATCTAATAGCACACACAAACCCTCTTGGTCTGAGCTGAGCACTGCCAAGTACATCAGCATGTGCAGTGGGATTAAGTCACTGGGAAGCTGCAAGTCAGTTTCTGGAGCTGTGTAAGTTTCTTTAACAGTGACTCACCTAAACGAGGTATTCTGTTAGACAGCCGTTTACCTACAGCAACCCTATAGGATTTATAAAATAACGTAAATCATGCCCCGACAGGGTAAAGTAAGACATGTACGCACAGCAGTCAAAAATGTCTTGAAAATTAAAGCAAATTATTTTAAAACAATCAAACCCAACTCTTTTAAAGCAGTTCATCACACTGATAAGCAAGGACAGTCATAGGTTAGCCTTTTGTAGCTCTTGTGACAAGGAAGTGTACCCCTTGAAGGATACACTAAACTCTCCAGAAAATTGTATAATATTCTGGTAGTTGAAGTGGAAAAATGATACGAAATGATACAAACACAGATACGTACCTTACACATCCATATAAACCCGAAAAGAGTGCACGCGATCCCCGTTAGCAATGCAGCAGAAGCAGTTATTGCCAAGACGGTGGCTTACTCGGCTATTTGAACAAACACAGCTAGAGTGCTCGGGCTCCCAAACGACTGCCTTTTGTGAAAATGACATTGACTACGATCCTACGAAGACACGCAGGGCTTGTGGCGACACAGATACAGAGGATCAAACGGGCAGGTGCCTTTGTTTTAAAGCGTGTGGCAAAGGTCTCCTAACTTTTCCCATACGAAAAGATACTGTCCTGTCATCTGCATGTCTCCGCTTTCTTAACACAATCCCAGCGATTCTGATCTCCAGAGTGGGTAAGGAGGAGGCAGGAATCCTTGGGATTCTATCGGCGTTTGAGCAGAATCTTGTACAGATTCATTCCCACTTTGGAGAACTCCAGCTTGTTTTGAGAGGCTGAAGTGTCATGCCGACAGCCTTACAAAATGCTAAATCCAATGGATATCCGCATCCTGAACGCAGTCTCCTGAAAGTGACTCTCTGCCAGCCCTGCACTGTGCTTAGGAGCTCACTGTCTCTGTAACTTGCAGTTCCCTCTTTGTGTGTGTTTTTTTTTCCTTCTAGGTTTGGACTCTGTCCTTATCCTGTATCATCAGGAGGTGACCGCGTTACTGAACCTGAGCAGCTAACAGCAGCCACATCCTCTCCAGCTCCATGTCTCTGCATAAACACTGAGTCAACGTCTCCTCCTGAGAAACTTTCTGAACACCTGTCTCATTCCATTCCATTCTATCACTAAACCTACAACCTGCCACGGAAGACATCAAATCTGGAGTTCGCCATGAAACACAGATTGAAAACATGTAAAAACTAAGTAAACATCTAGCTTTCCCCTCAGCCTCTTGGGAGCCAGGGTCCCCCGAGTCCCGCGAGTACAACGAACAGATTACAACTTTGTGCCCGGAGCATAGCTCTCTTTCGAATGAAACCAGAGCCTTGCAAACTTTCTACCTCGATACCTGCCTAAATCACTGTAGACTTCTCTGATGAAACCATCGCCCTTTTCAACCCTCGCCTCTCCCAGCTTTCCAAAGCTGCCTCATTTGGGGGAGAGGGAGTTTACCCCTCCTTTGACAAACACAACACAATACATATGTAATAACAGCTTCCTACAAACACAAACACGCAGGAGAAATACAGACCACAAACAATTACAAAGAAAAGCACAGACATATGGCAGGAAGGGGGAGAGGAAAAAACACACAAAAGGCATGCGACGTTCACGTGGAAGACCTGGGTTCTTATTACCTTGACCGCACGGTGGATATCCCCCCAGCCGTCTTGGTGCCTTGATTAAGTTTTTGGCTTTTATTAATATGATTGTTTTTTCAATGATTGATTTGGCTGGATTTGTTTGATTTGGCTTAGCTTTTTTTTTTTTTTTGGTCGGTTTATTTAACTGCTGGTAAAAGGAGGTTTTGACAGCGTTGGCAGCTGGGATCCTGGCAAGGCTGTGGCGCCCACCGCTATGGTCACGCTGGTGGTTCCAGCTGGCGACCCCTGCACCCCCCGCTGCTTGCTGCTGCCCCGGACACGCTCTGGGGGCGCGCCACCCTCTCTGTCGGAGTGGCTGCAGGGAGGGAACGTGCCCCCACCTCCTGTCTGCCAGTCTGTCCCTTCCCACGTCTGTCTGTCTGTCGCTCAGCCTGAAAGCGCAGCGCGGGCTTGTGGCTTTCCTGCGCTCAGTTCCCAGAGCTGCCGCTCTCGCTGTCTGTCGGTCCGTGCGTGAGTGGGTCTGTCTGTTCGTCTCTGGGTCCCACTAGCAATGCAGGGTCTCTCTAGCCATCTTCCGTGCGCGCACCTCGCTCCTTCTCCTACGAGTGCCCCCAGCCTCTCCCTCGGACAGAGGAGGGCGACTGCAGGGGAAGATTCTCTCTCTCTCTCTCTCTCTCTCTCTCTCTCTCTCTCTCTCTCTCTCTCTCTCCCCTCTTTCTTTCTGCCTCTGCCTGCCCACTGTCTCAAGCTAACTGCTCGCACCTGTCCGTGGCTCCGTCACTATCAGTCCCACGCTGAGCCAGCCTTGGTCCGTCCCTCGGTGCCACATCCCCTACCTCTCCGCCTCCTCCGTTGTCTGGCCGTCCTTCCGTCCGCCTGGTCCGACTCTGCCCACCCACGCGGCTGGCAGTGCTGCGGGGGGCGGCGCCCCGCTCTCTCCGCAGCCCCTGCGGCGTCCGGTCCCGCCCCGGCTGGAAGCGAGGCGCGCGCGTGGCGTGCACCCCGCAGCTGCCCGGGGAGCAGACTCGCGTCCCCCGCCCCGCCACGCCCGGGAGATGGCCGCGGCTGGGCGCCCGCCCGCGGATGCCCGAGCCTCTCCGCCCCTGGGGGCGCGGCCGGAGTTGGCCGAGTCGGAGAGCGGGCACCGGCCCGTGCGCCCGCCCGGCGCCCGCCGCGCCATCCCTGCCCCGGCAGCTCCCCGCCAGCCCCGAGGCTGCAGACAAAGCGTCTGAGCCACGCGCGGCGGCGTGAGCATCATTAGTGAGAGGGAGAGCTGGCACGCTGCCCCCTGCCCCTCCGCGCCGCCGCCCCGCTCCCGGCCAGCGCCGCGCCTGGTGCCCGAGCCCGAAAGCGTACCGCCCCGGGGCGCCCGCAGACTCCGCGGACACTTGGCCAAGCCCCGCTCAGCTGGCTTGCTCTGGCGCTCACTTTCCAGGCCAACTCTGCAGAGAACGCCCCCCAACCACACCTCACTCCAGCCCAGGAATCCGGAGCTCGGGGCTCTCGCAGATTCCAGCCAGCCAGACCCAAAGTCAGG
>PVJC01000001.1:169963-211852 GCA_004026665.1 Murina feae
TAGAAAAGTTTTAGAGAAGGGATTGTAAAAAGCTTTAGAGTTTTAGAAGAAGAGTTGCCTTGTTCTGATTATATATATAAACCAAGCAGGGATTAAACACACACACACACACACACACACACACACATACACACACACACACACACACACGAGTCCTGGAGGAATGGGAATACATTTCCGGAATGCCACCCACCCATCCTGAGTGCTTTGCAGCGCCTACTTTCCCAACATTCAAAGTCACCAGCCAAGATGTATCACGCTGGCTTTCTGCCCCCAGCTGAGAACAAGGCATTCTATCCTGGGCTTCTTTGCTAGGTTGTTATTAATGTGAAGCCAAATTATAGTTGTGCCTGCCTGCCTGGGATTGCCAAAGCTCATGTTGACAGTATCCAGCAATTGAGCTTCTGAAATGCAGACACTGGAATAACTCCGGATCTGGTGCAATGAACACCCCCGTTCCCCCAATAAATTGAAGAGGAGAAAGTCAACTTTCCCCAGCTGCAAGGAGTCACCCCAGGAACACACAACAAATAACTAGCATAAACCACATTGTGAAAAAAATCCCACGTCCTTTCAGCTTCATTTATTGACCTCTGTTTCCAGTGACAGACATTGTAAGCAGATTTAGTAAGGATGTTGCCTTCCACTTTTTATAGAAATGTAATTCCAATAGGCATAGTAGCCATGTTCATATATGCTGAGAGAGTGACTATAAATATCAGATACTATGCATCGTTCTAGAAAATGTGAAAAAAAATAGGTGTGCTAGTCCTTGATGAATAGATAATTACTGTATTTCCCAAATATTAGAAATTGTCTCCCTGGGGATCAACTATTGCTGGAATAAGAATGGATCGCTGTATGAGATTTCAGCAAAGGAAGTCTAAGGAATTCAAGACTCTTATGTCGATCTATTTCTCCTCAGTCCTCGCCGAAAGCTTTTTAACAGGCATATGGAACTCAAGGGCAAACTTATAAAAGGTATTTCTAATTCTCTTACTGTTCCTTTATCTCAACTCAGGAAAAATCCCACTGCGGGGAGGGGGGTTGTTGTGCCAAGATGTGCTGTGTCATAAATTTCCACATAATTTTGGGACTGCATAGGAAGAAGGCCAGTGTATTTGATTTTCCTTCTGGGTGGGACTAGATATCAGCATCTCTTGAAAGGATGGATGGGTCACCTACTCGCAGAAAAACTTAGCAGCTTGCTCTTAACACCAAGTCTTCCTGGAACAAATCAGATTTTACTCTGAGAATTCACTAAGAAAATAGAACTTGATGCAATAAACGGGATTAGAAATTGTAGCCCCTGGGTGAGAGGAGGGGCACTCTATCGGCACTCAGCACCAACTCCAGAGATTATATAAAAGCACAAGACCAATGCTTCAGTATCTGAATGATGCAAGGACAAACGTGATGACAAAATTGAATGCAACACAGAAAGCATCCCAACACAGAGCAACACTAATTGGCTTCAGCTCCATTTTCTACCTTTCCTGATAATATTTTGCCAACAAATTAGGAACTGGGGAAGGCTCCGGTTAATTTGAGGCCACGTAGATAATGAACTTTCAGCGATCCAATTTTAAGTTTTGGGTCCCAAGGTGGGACTGAAATATGCTTCTGGGAGCAGTAAGTGATTCGAGGCATCCACAGTGTTTGCATTTTTAAAAACAATCTAAGTCAGTTACTGTTCCTAAAGGCCCTCGACCTGTCCTGAGTCAGCCACCGCTAAACTCACAACACTGACGTGTACCCTTACTGGATCTCTGGTGACAGTTCTACAGTGCCTGTCACAGAAGTGTTTATGCCCTAAAAGCATCATAGCTTTAAGGTCAGGAAACAGGGATCGTGTCAGGAGAGAAAAGAGTGCTGCTCTTCCCTCGATCCTGTGTTCCTGTGTTTTTGACTTTGTTTGGTATCATGTTTGAAATGAAAGCACCTACATGTAACCAGGTAACCCCAGCTTGGGGAGTTGAGCTCACCTACACATTGGCAAACATCTAAGATTGTCTCCACAAGCTCCTTTAAACACCCATTCCCCCGAGACACTGAATTAGTGCCCTTTAATGAAGCTTCCAAATTGGATTTTCAAAGTGAGGCAAATTGCAAAGATCGCCCAGCTACCTTGGTAAGCACCTTTGCAGCTGAAGCGAGAAGTCAAATTTCCATGCTGTTGAGCTTCCATCATTCCTCAACAATTAGGCTGTGAGGAACTCTCCTTCGGGGCATTTTCCTCCACCACCAGTCAAGGCCCACAGATCCCCTGGCGAGCCTTCTCATCTGCCCTGTTTCCAACAAAATGGTCTTATTCAGTACCAGTCTGGGGGGTAAAGGTATTCGAATGCGCGTGGCTAGAGAAAGACAGGGGACTAAGAAGAGGAAAGGAAAGATTAGCATTTCAGCCAGAAAAGTTTAGTTCCCCAATTCTTATTTTACGCTGAGCCAAAATAACTCCGAGACACATTTCAGAACATCAACAAAGAATGTTGCATCACGCATGCATCTGAGCACGAAGAAATGTCACGCTCGAAAACAAAGAGGACTTGGGAAACTAGGAACCAAATGTTCGGATGGCACAGATCCCTTGACGGGAGCCATGCTTCCTCTGTGATTTGCTGTGCGCAGTGCTAAGAAAATGATCTCCTCGGTCCTTCTCCCGGGCAGACCGTCCATGAACTTTGACCTTCACCCACACCCAGCGATACATGGCAGAGAATGCAAGCCAAAGGGCTTCCTGAAAAAATGAGCATATGTAGTGTTTTCATAGAGATGCATCTCAACCCAAGGAGGGACATGAAGAAGAAAGAGGAGAAATCCACTCAAGAGAAATGTGTCACTAAAAGATCTCTGCATCAGCACACAAGGCAGGCTGTTGACTAAATTGCATATTTCTTTACAGCATCTCTCCGGGCAGAAATTCCAGGGTTCAGACACATCGTTAGTATCTGGGATTGTGTACCTCTGGCCCCCAGAGTGCCCTATTTCTTTCTTTGCACTGCTTGCCCCGAGGGGCCCCTGGCTTTGGCACAGCTGAGGGAGTGCAGCAGGCAGCAGAGCTGGAAGATGCAGGAAGTGAGCGCAGAGCAGGTGTGTGCAGGCCTCTACCTGGCCTGTGTGAGCACCCCTGTCCAGGACCCGCTGCAGCGCGAGTGTTCTATGGAACCCACAACCCATAGTTTTCATTCTTAAAACCTGGGCCCCGAATTGAAAGCAGAAAGGCAATGAAAGCATTGGAAGTGTCTTCAGGGAGAAGAGGTAACTGTGGTCCCCTGAAATGCAAGGGGTGAATCAGAGCATAACCTCACATTTGCCACGGCAGCGTGGCGCTGTGTGGGATCCTGCTTCCAGTTTTACACCCCAAACCTGAGAAGCAGCATTTTCCTCCATCACGGATACTGCTCCCCTTTTCATATAAAGGAAGACAAAGGCTAGCAAGTTATTCTAAATTTGAATAAATAATATGTTTGGCTTCTCAACAATGAGATCGTATTAAAAGGTCTATGGATCAGGCACTAGAATAAAACAGTTATAATCATTCTTAATGACATATAGGTCACTCACATTTTAAACTGTTCTTCATAACTTAAACCTGTGTGTGTGTGTGTGTGTGTGTGTGTGTGTGGTTAAAAGGTAAAACATATCCGTTGTGTTAATATTTCAAAAGAATACTAAGATTTTACTGGAAACCTAGCTGTAGGCCAATAGCCAGTGTCTGGAAAAGAATATGCAGATTTATAATTATGCATGAATGTATGTACAATTTGTTCTCTAAAGCTACTCTTTTAAAATGCTTTATTTCTTTTGAAAATAGAGGCACATTTGCAAAATCTATAGAGCCACGTTGTTTTTAAAAAAGTAGGGGGAATCAAGATTAAAAAAATAAATAAAAATCTCTCAAAATATCACCACCCAAACAGTTATCACTTTTGTGCTTAGCCAATCTCTGTGCATATATATCCATACATATATAGCTTTATTTTGCATAAATAGATTGCAAAACAGGTTATTTTATAATCTGCTCCCTGCTTTGTACTTTAGAAAAAGTCATGGGGTTCTTTTCATGACATTGACCACATCAGTATATTAACGACTACATGGTAGCCTGTTAAATACAATGCATGTATATGTTATGCGTAACTGAAAGCTATTTCTGGGCATGGTGTCCAAATTGGAGGATTATCCCTCTAGAGCAAATCTTTAGAATTTGAATTAATTTTCAAAAGTATCTATATTTTATATTTTGGCATAATACTAGAGCTTAAGATGTTGCATTAGTTTCTGAATATCTTTTGCCTTGATTTCTAATCTTTATTAAAGAGTTGGCCCTGGCCGGTGTGGCTTGGTGGGTGGATGACTTCCCATGCACTGGAAGGTTGCCCATTTGACTCTGGGTCAGGGCACATTTCTGGGCTGGAGACTTAATCCCCAGTAGGGGGTATGCAGCAGGCAGCCAATCCATTTTACATCGATATTTCTCTCCCGCTCTCTTTCTCTTTCTCTAAAAATCAATAAGCTAGTTTTTGGAAAACAAGAGTTGATTGACCTTTGTCTTCCTGGTGTCAATTATATAAATTAAAAAATAAATACACTATTAAAACAAAAATTTTTTGTGTCTATGTTTAATTGAATTATATTAAGGCAAAAACTTTTACTATAGAAAGAGAATTAATTAAAGTTATATGAGTTTACTAATTATCTGTTTGCTTCAGACTTTTCCTTTAACATAGGCAACAGGCAAGTTGTGTTTTTTTTTCACCTATGAAAAGGATAAATACTTGAGGAAGCTGAGTGATCCCTGTCAGGTCATCAAGAAGTTACTATTTGGTAAAACACAGGTCTGTCTTCTTGCACTCCAGAAATAAAGAGGATCCCTGGCACCCTGGAAGAGCCTCCAAACCATTGTTTGATCCTCTTGCTTTGCTTATCATTTTAACCACACAAAGCCAGAATCATTGATTTGACTTACATGATCAGATATTTCTCCAACTCCATGAATTTAGGAATACATTAAACAACAACAACAACAACAACTGGAAGCCTTAATGAGAGAGAGAGAGAGAGAGAGAGAGAGAGAGAGAGAGAGAGAGAGAGAGAAGAATCATCAGCCTAACAATTCAGAATTACTTTCACTTTACTTCATGAAAGGGTAATCCAGGGCTCACCATATCCAGTTATTTTCTTCCTAATCAGACAGATAGGACACCTCGCTCTCCAGCCTTCTTGCAGTCAGGCAGGGCCCAGTGACAAGCTGTCACCAACGATATGTGACTGGAACTGATGCACGCCACTTTGGGCTGAGGCAATGGAAAGTCCCTGGGGAATTCTCACATTGCCCAGACATTCTAGCTACAGGCTGAGCTGCCTCCATCAGCCTGGGTCCCTGAGTGACTGTGTGGATCAGACTTCCACAGTGACCCATGTCAGACATATAAAGTAAGCAGGAAAAAAAGAATTGTTTTTTAACCAACTGAATTTGGGAGGTTGTTTCTTACCACAGCACAATCTAGATTCGCTGGTTTATGAACTCTGCTAGTTTAACAGCATGTGAGAGTAACACATACTGTAGTAAACAGTAGTAACTCATACTGTAGTGCATAGGGGTCAGGCCTGAGACTCAGGAGGTCAGAACTTTGATCCTGAATCAGTCACCAAATTACTATGTGACTTGAATAAGACATTTCCACCTTAAAGCCTCAGTTATTTTTGTTTTGTAAATTTCTAAAATGAGGCAATAGCCGTAACTTTTTTTCCTAAACAATATCACACTGTTCCAATTACTAATGTGTTATATTGAGGCTAAAGGTCTCCCAGGTGAGACTCCGTTGTCCTGGTATAGCCTATAAATGTTTATAAAATATTTTATTGGTATTTTCATTGACATTGTATTGAGTTGACAGGCTGATTTGCCTTGTCTTCTGACAAGTGAATACCATCAGTCTCTTCCATTTTTCAGTTGGGTTTTTAATGTCCCTCAGGAATATCCAAATTATTTCTAGGTATGGTTTCATTAATTTCTAAAGTTTTTAAATTGTATCATCTCTTACATATGTTTATTAATATTGCCAACATATTTTTGTGTTAGTTCTTCCAAAAGAACAGTTTTTTTAAATATCTACATGTTCTGCCCTAGCTAGTTTTGCTCAGTGGATAGAGCGTTGGCCTGTGGACTCAAGGGTCTCAGGTTTGATTCTGGTCAAGGGCATGTACCTCGGTTGTGGGCACATCCCCGGTGGGGGAGTGTGCAGGAGACAGCTGATTGATGCTTCTCTCTCATCAATGTTTCTAGCTCTCGATCCCTCTCCCTTCCTCTCTGTAAAAAAATCAATAAAATATATTTTTAAAAAATCTACATGTTCTATTTCATTAAATTCTATATTTGTATCTTTCTAATATTTTGAGGTTTGTTCAATTATTATTTTATAGCCTCTTAAGAAGAAAGCTTAGCTTATTAAATTTTAATATTTATCATACACACTTAAGAATATACACTGAGTGGCCACCTGACGTTTGTAAGCAAGTTAGCTATAATTTTGTGCTGAAGTTGCTAGAGGGCCAGACCATTATAAATAGGGAAGAAGGTTGTTTGTCATGACAGTAGAAGTGATTTTTTTCTGAAGATAAGAGTAAACAATGTGACTTAACAGCCTTTGAACGTGGGATGATTGTTGGTGCTCAGAGCCATGGAGCGAGTATCAGCAAAACACCGAAGGCCTGTTCGAACACCTTTGCTGTCTGTAGTTACCAAGATAAAATGTCTCCAATTCGCACAGGAACACAAGGATTGGACAGTTGAGCATTGGGACAAAGTTATGTGGTCCGATAAATCATGTTTCCAGTTGCATCATGCAGATGGCAGAGTGAGAATTTGGTGGAAACAGCATGAAAGCATGCACCCCACATGCATGAGTACAACCCTTCAAGCTGGTGGGGGCAGTGTTATGGTTTGGGGCATGTTTTCCTGGCATGATTTGGGCCCTTTAATTCGTGTGGAGCAACGTCTGAATAGCACAACATACCTAAGTATCATTGCTGATCAAGTTCATCCTATCATGTTGATGGCGTATCCCAATGGAGATGGCTTCTTCCAACAAGACAATGCGCCATGCCACTGTGCTCATATTGTGCAGGAGTGGATTCAAGAACATGAGGGAGACTTTACCTTGCTTAGGTGGCCCCCACAATCACCAGATCTCAATCCAATTGAGCATTTGTGGGATGAGGTTAAAAGAGCCATCAGGCAGCTGGTTCCACAACCATCAAATCTCACAGAACTGGACAGTGCTATTCATCAGGCATGGTGTCAGATTCCTCGTGTCACCTTTCAACATCTCGTGGAGTCAATGCCAAGAAGAATCGCTGCAGTATTGAAGGCAAAAGGTGGCCCAACGAAGTACTGATGGGGTGGTCATAACAATCTGGCCACGCAGTGTATATTTTTATCTTAGTAAGTTTTAGCTGCATAACAGAAGTTTTGCTATTAGCACTCCCTTAATTGGATTCTGTATGGTAATTACCATTAAAAATCATTTTTATCCCAGGGACTATTTAATACATTTTTTTCTCTTTAATTTTAGTTTGCAAATGTGTTGTTTTTTTAGAGAGCTTCTACGTTTTATCACTAGGCTTTAATTTTATTTCAGGTGAGTCAATGGCTTTGAATTTGTTGAGATCTTAGTTAGGACTTGGCATGTAAACAATTACTGTTAATAGTCCATGTGCTCTTGAAAACAATGCAAGTCCTTTATGTAGCACAGGGCTCTATGTAGATCTATTAGGTTAGATTTTTAAAATTAAAGTGTTTATTTTGAAATCATTTATTGTCCTTTCACTTCTCTCTGCTTGTTCCATCTGCTTCTGAGAGAACTGTGTTAACATATTCGATCATTCTTGTGGCTTTGTTAATTAATTTTAATAATCATTTAAATTATGCTTTATGCATTTTTATTATGTTTTGTTAGACAGATACAAGTTTACAGACAGCATGTCTTCTGGATAAGTTGTTAATTTTTTCTATAATTAAGCATGCTGTTTATATCTAGCAATGCTTTCACATCAGATTCTATCTTGTCTGTCATTAATATAGACACAACAATTTGGCAACAATATAATAGATATCACTTTCATTTCACATTTTCTGTATTGATTATTGACTCTTTTTTATTCTCTCTTTTTCTGAGATGCATATTGGATATGAGCTTTAGCTTTTCTAGAAAATTTCCATATTTTTCTCTGCACAGAATTCTGCATGATATCCTCATATCTAGCTTTGCCACTTTCCTTTCCAATATGCTTATGTTCTTCTTAAATCATCCATTGATTTTTAATATCATATATATATAAGAAATATATATATATTAGAAATTCTATTCTTCTCATCCCCCAATACTTTATTACATGTTCCTAAATTAGGTTGACTTATAATTTTCCTTTCTTGAGGTGTCCTTATCTATTTCAGCAATTAGGGGAGTAATTAAAATCATATAGTTAGTGTACTAACTGACCTCTCATGATTTTCTATTTTCCAGAAAAGAATAAATACAAAGAAGAATAATCTGCATCTTGAAAATCTGAGTTTGATGGCTTGCCAAAGGTAGAATTTAAGGATGTATTTTCATTTCAGTTATGATTTCTGGCATATTCTAGTTTTCTAGTTCTTTTTACATTAAAATTTTACATTTGTATTTCTCAAGAAAAAAATTCCCTTTCCTTCACATTTTCAGAAGATATCCTCTTCTGCTGCCTGACAAAAAGAGGGAGGGGGGGTGAAAGGATATACCAGTATCAACCAGGGATACCAACTGCAGTCTGCAAACTACCATCTTTTCAATTGCTCCTGAGCATTTGCTACCTTAGGGACCTGTCACCACGCTTAATGAGCTAAAGGAAAATATTCTTGTAATGAATAAAATGATAGAAACCCCCAATAAAGAAATAGAAATTGTGAAAGAATAAAACAGAAATTCTAGAACTGGGTATTACACTATCAAAAAAAATGTTTTTAAATCAATAGATAGAAGTTGCTTTTAATTAGGCTAAAAATAGTCCCCCAAGTTTCATGAAGCAAGAAAGAGGAAAAGTGGAAGACAAAGAAGAAAACACTATTCAGAAAACTTTGAATCAGAGGACAGGGGAGAAATATCATCTCCAGGTTCACTTGCTCATACTTTTTTGCTAAGAACTATGTTGGATGATAATCATGTGGAGATGTCAGAGTGCCTCAGCATTTACATAGTTCCTTTTCCATCTCCCTTAGTCAAGGAGGGCTGGGAAAATGAAGCTGACATTGGTGTTAAGTAGACCAGATTACATTATCTTTCCCTGTCTCCACTTCCGTCTCTAAGCTAATTACATGCCTCATGTTCCTTATGAAATTTGAAGGCTGGATATTTCCCTCTGTAATGCAAGCCTATTTGTTTCAATCAATCTGGCTTGGATAGATTTTAGGAAATATAGTTTGTTGAGGACAGAAGTAAAGCATCTGATTTTAGCAGCTCTTGGGCTTAGCTGACAATAGACACTTAAACCCTCTCATTAGATGTACATAAACAGAGGAACTCTTTCTCAGGGCTTTTGAAGTTTTATACATCTTCCTGCTGGATCTATTCACCAATATAACATGGATTAAAACTAAGCTGGTCTTTCTGATTGAGACAAAAATGTTTAAGAATTTTTCTTTCTGTTCAGTGGTTATTAACCATAGTGCAATACCCTGGAATATCACAATCTGTTGTAAAGTGTGTCCCAATTTGCTATTAATAATATTTAAATATTAACTTTGCCAGTTACCTTAATAATAAATGCAGTTCAATGTTGTCTCTTGAACAATGCCATTCAAATCTTTTGCATTCTAATGAGCTTACTTGAGTAGAAAGAGATCAATCTAAATATTGTAAAATTTTACTTGAGGGTGTCCTACCCATATAAAAATTTTCTGGTGTATATTATAGAAAAGAAAATGTTTCAGAATATCATGTGTTGCTTACTAGAGAATACAAGAAGTTAGTGACCTAAACAGGAGGGTTGTTAAATAAGATGATACCAGCAACAGTGCTCTCAAAGAGAATGGAAGATATTGGCACTAATATGAATGAGAACATACATGGATGCACATTAGTAATAAACAAGAACACTGCGTAAGTAGATGTGATATCCCACGTGGCACTTAGCTATGGCAGGAAAAAAGGCCATGATAGGATAAAAGCAATGAAGTGTCTAACTAGGTCAGAATCTATAGGTCTTTTCAGAGAGAGAGAGTAGTGTCATGAGTCAAAAAGATATATACACCTGGTAAGTGACTATTGAACTGGATGAGTGAACATTTAGAGGAAAGCAAAGAGGGTGAGCAACACAGTGAGATCATAGAGGGAATGACTATGCAGCCAGATGGATATTGGGTTCCTAATGTTGATCATAAAACAGACTCCAGGGGTGGATACAGCAGTCATGAGGGACCTCCTACACCTTTTCTATTGGCCCAAGTCTCATTTGCCTAAAGGCAATACCCACGATAAATTCTGGCTGGGTTTCAATCACAATTTCCTCCCTTTAGGAGGAAAAAGAAGAAAAGAAGCTTATTTTAGGCCTAATCTTATGCATTCCGGGGAGTTAGTTGACAAGGAGGATGTGATAGCAACCTCGACATGTGGTGCATTTGGCACAGTCTTTTTACATGCCTTTCTCTAAATTTCCAATATAAAGGCATGCAAATCTTCAGAAATCTAATGGGTATAATTTCTAGGCCTGCCTGCATCTGTAAAACGTAAAATCGGTAAAGAATGTTGGGCTTATCCAAAGAATGAAAACCTCCAAATTGTTCCATTGACAAGTAAGCATTGGCAGAGATGAATGGGTCTACACAGGCAGCTCTCCGATAGGGTCAAATTCTAAAGACCGCAAATTAAAAGTGAAACAGAACATGACCAAAGGCTCATGGGAAATGGCAGCAAACACGGGGCTTTTCAAGCCGTCTATTCAAGGGATGTTGCTGCTTTGCACCTGGTACTCTGGTTGCGCGGTACCCAGCCTCTCCTACGGTGTGGCCTGGATCCCTCTTTGGAGTGTTCCTGAAGTGTCACCAGAATAATATTCATTATTAAGTGATCATTCCCATTCTCATCAGTATCGCCTTGCAGATGGCTTGTGTCCATTTCAGGGCACTTGTCTTTAGGAACTGGCTGCGTTGGAAGTTTGCTCCCTCAGACACGCTGTAAAACCTCTCTCCGTAACTTCTCCCCAGGAAAGGGTTGTTCTCCACATTTAAACTGAGGGCTCTGAACCTGGCTTTTCTTCCAGGCTGCGTTCTCTGTATGCCGGCGAACAAAAGGATCACGCACCACTCGCTTTCCATTAGGAAACTGAAAATTTGCATTAGAAAAATAGATGCCTTCAAATTTCCTACGTAACATCATTTTACGCAGCCCTCCTGGCTGGCCTTAGCAACTCCAGCATGTTTCCTGTGTAATTATTAAATCCAATATTCTTCGTGACATTCGCGCAAAGACACAGCAGTGGCTCTACTGACTGCATCAGGGCCAATATGGTACAGGCAACATTGAATTACGTTTTTATGGAGGGTTTTTTTTTTCTTTCCTTCTTTACTACTTATAAGTTTCATTTTGTGTGTGTGTGTGTTTTTATAGAGCATTCAGGCATAATTATCTGTCAGTAAGGAAACCATGGAGAAAGATTTTTAATCAAAGGACAAAAATTTGATTTGTGATAAAAATATTTTTTCATTATATGTTGATATTTCAAAATAAAAATTGATATATACAAAAGAAGTTATGAATTAAATGATATTTTAAAGCAAAATAATCAAACACCTTTAAACCCGCTAACTTTGCATTGTCTAGAATGTTATCTAGAATATTGCCAGTATTATTGAAATCTACCTATGACTTCCAAAGTTGAATCCTATAGCTTCACTGCTCAGGTTCACACCTGGGTTTTGTTTCATCATGCTCCTTTGTCAATAACTTTACTGCGTATGTGCAATTTCATATGTTGTTCAGATTTGTTTCTCAGATTTTTATGAAGACACAAAAATACATAGACACGGCATGAAGTTCCTTAAACAGGTTTTCTCAAACTAAATATTAATTTCTACAATGTGTCCATGTTTTTATATTACAGCTATAGTTCATTCCCTATCACAGCTATGTAACATCCCAATGTGTGACTAGCCATCTTTCCATAATTAGACGTGTAGCAGGTAATAAAAATGGTATTGGAAATTATTAGGGAAATAAAATTAATTATATAATAAATTTTGCCTGGACAGTTTTTTTAAAAAAATAAAAACTAAAATATATATGCTATCTCTTATAGTAAATTAAAATTCTAGTCGGACTAAATATTAAAATGAAAATAAAAAAAAGCACAAACTGAGAAGTAATTCATAGGTGGGTACATACTCTTGAAATCTGGAAAGCGCTTGTAAAGTCTGGAATTGATACCACTCGGGTTTTGCTTTGGTGGGAGGGAAAATCTTCTGAAGTCCTGCTGGCTTTTCCCATGTGTCTAATGTGGGCTGGCACGGGCCCTGTTCCACCTGCCAGAAACAGAGGCTCTGCCGTCTTGTTGTGACTGGAAACAGCTGAAGAGTGTCACACATCAAGAACACACAGTGTGCTCACAGTCCATTGTCCGGAATTGGTCACAGGGACTAAAGGACTTACAGATGGAACTGGGACATTGCCAGAGCATGGGTACTTGGAAAGAGATGTATCTGAAGCCTAATTTATGCATCTTTACATATTTGCATATGGGCATGAAGGATGTCTACTGTGTCTTGGGCTTTCTATAGCCCAGGATTTAATGAGGACACCTACATCTGCCCCTTCCGCTACCCCCCCCCCACCAACACACACACTTACTATTAATTATCATCAATATTATTAGTGATGAAGGACTTTGCACTGTAGAGCATGAGTCATAGCTCTTAACCTGCACTCTCATGATTACCACCACTTCAGGTCTCAGATCCCTGGGGCAAAGTCCTCTCCAGGACTTCTACCACATGCCATTCGCACAAAAACACAACCCTGTTTGACTACCATGAGCATGTCTTGTGTTGTAAACCTGAAGATGGATGCTGCTTCAGAATTCAGGCAGAATTTGAGCAGTGGAAGCACTTAGATAAGAAAAAAGACAAATTAATTAACTTGTTGAATCTTTCCTCTGGGTGAGAATTAAATGTATTTTTTAAAAATATATTGAAATATGTTCCCAGGATTGCCAAGTATCTGTTTTGCTGCTACCTGTGGTTTTCAATTATTTCCTCCTCGGGTATTCACTTAAGTATCATCATACTATTTGCAACATTTGTACGTACTATCTATGGAAAATGTCGTACTATCAAGCAAAGTGTTGCCAGATAATTTAAGCAAGTTAAATTTTAGATAGAAAGGTAAAGTGGGTAACTTTTTTAGTATAAGTTCATCTTACGCAATATTTGGGACATACTTGTATTAAAAATTATTGCTGTTTATCTGAAATTCAAATGTATAGAGTATCTCGTGTCATTATTTGATAAAATTGACAATATGCCTGAAGGACAATACTGATGATTTACATTGGCAATTAGATGGACATGAAAGACTAGATTTGTGAGTAGTTGTCTAAAAAGTATTGATTTAAATACACTTCAAAATATAAATGCAAATTAATTTTATTAAATTTTTGTTCAAATGTGTGATTTTATTTTTATATACCATATTTTCCGGCATATAAGACGACTGGGCATATAAGATGACCCCCAACTTTTGAGAAGATTTTCCTGGGTTAAAAAGTCCGGACGGAGACCGTATGTACCACAAAAAGGAGCCGACCAGAGACACTTGCGGTCTTTGTCTGGCTCCATTGAAATGAATGGCGTGTGGCCGTTTTTGAGCTCCCCTACCGTATGCAGCAACTGCAGATTTTCCAGTTCGGCTTGGAAGTTTCAGCACCTACCCTATAAGACGACACCGGGTGTATAAGATGACCCCCGACTTTTGAGAAGATTTTCCTGGGTTAAAATGTCATCTTATACACCAGAAAATATGGTATTTCTACTTTTAATAGAAAGTGAATGTTTTAGCAGAAAAATAACATTCTTGAAAAAATACATTTTTTTGTTTACATATGTTTTATATTCAAAATGTCTGCCCTTTGCATATATTTATACTTTGTATTTTCATCTTTCATATCATAACTAGAGGCCTAGTGCATGAAATTCATGCACCAGGGGGCAGTGAGGGGGAAAGGGGCATTCAGCCCGGCCTGCACCCTCTTGCAATCCAGGACCCCTCAGGGAATGTCTGACTGCTGGCAGTTGGACATTCCTTTTGCAATCTGGGACTGCTAGCTTCTAACCACTCTACCTGCCTGCCTGATCGCACCTAACCCCTTTCCTGCCTGCCTGATTGCCCCTAACCACCTCTGCCTCAGCCCCTGCCATGGCAGCTTCATCCAGAAGGATGTCTAGAATGATGTCCAGAAGATCGTTCAGCTGTCTGGTCTAATTAGCATATTATGCTTTTATTATTATAGATTGCCACTTGAAAACAAATTATGGAACAAACTTTGATAAAAACATGATTATTGATTTTACCTGAAGTAAAAGCAAGCAAGAAAGTTTTATAGAAATATTTAATCTATAAATTATTCTATAATTTATAAAGTATATCTTCATACTATTATTCAATATTTCTGAGCCATCAAAACACCTAGACATAAATAATTACTAAATTCAGTTGTCCTTAATATTGACTTTCAGTTATATAGATATATGAATACTATAACTTTCCATACCAATGGTCACCAACCTTATATCTCTCTGTCTCTTTCTTCCCATACATTAAAAAAAAAAAAAACCACCAAAAAACAATCTGTAATGGGAGACAATCCCAAATACCAACTAATCAACACATTTATTCCACAGTCTAGTTTCTCAGTGATGTATAGTAATTACTAAGCCGGGTCCATATGGTCCTCTGTATATTCAGTTACTTGTCCCCCTTCCTCTCCAGGATGCAGAAGTTGGACAATGAGAGTTTAACACAATAAACACTCCCATTTGGAAAGTGGGAAAATGGGAGAGGCAGAGTCACAGGTGTACAGAAATTCTGAAATCCTTCTGAGCAGACATTCTTAAGGTTTTCTACTCTCTGGGAGGTTCATTTTCCATTATCCTCCTTGGCCCTCCTGAAGGGTCCTTGCAACTTTCTTATTCTGCTTCCTGCCTGAAGAAATGTGAGAGCCAAAGGATCATTTTAAGTGTCAAGCTATTGATTTCTTCAGTAGTAGCTATCTTTCAAGACTGAGTAGGCATTTTCTATTTTGATTCCAGCTAATTCCATGAGCAACAACTATACTCACAGTGATTTTCTAAACTGAGTTTTTTTTCTACAACTCTGCCATGCTCCCCACTTTCTCCCCCCACCTCTCTCTCTTTCTCTCTCTCTCACTCCCTCTCCCTCTCCCTCCTCTACCTCTCTTTTTGCTTCTAAAAGTCTATCTACAATAATAGATGTGAAGGCCACACCCGTTGTCCAATCTTGTTCTTCAGGCACATTAATCCATGGAAACATTGTAACAGTAAGTTTGTAGGCTATACTCTAATTTTTGCTTGCATCATTTTAATCAAATGATTAGCTTTTCTGGGGATATTTCCATTCAAAACCTCATTATCTATTTTTTGTTAATCCTCACCTGAGGATATTTTTCCATTGATTTTTAGAGAGCATGAAAGGGGAGAAGAGAGACAGAGAGAAAGAAACATAGATGTGAGAGAGACACATCAATTGTTTGCCTCCTGCCCACATCCTTACTGGGGCCTGGGATAAGCTTGCAACTCAGGTATGTGTTCTTGACTAGAATCAAACCTGAGACCTTTCAATCTACTGAGACAAACCAACTAGGGCACAAAACCTCTTTATATGCCATCTTAACTAGGATCTAGAAGCAGTCTGCTTTTCTAACCTTAGACCTCTGCTTCTATTTATTACTATTTGCAAATTAGTCAATTCTTTCTGAAGTTACCTCTTTCTCTTATCACTTTGCCATGGTATCCAATAATATGCTACACTCACCACTTCCATGTTTTGCTTACATAACTTTTTGCCCTATGCCTATGTTTTCTGCTATGTATTTTACAGTTTCACAGTTGATATTCAAGTCTTAAATCCATTTTGAATTAGTTTTTGTGTATTGTGTCAGATGGCAATGTAATTTCATTCTTTTGCACACTATGCAACATACAGATGTTGTATCATAGAATTGTACACACGAAACATATATTGTTATTAACCAGTGTCACCCCAATAAATTTAAGTAATTAATTTTAAAAAAGAAATAGGCATTTTTGCCTTTCTGCCTACACATTACCCCAATTTCTGTTATTCAGCAAACATTAAAAAAATATATTGTCAAATATAAATGATGGCAAATCAGTGGTCATATCCAATATCATGTTTTAATAATAATTTAAATATGCAAGAATTGAGATGTCTTAGCAAAGAGAGGTTCCAGAGACTACAGGCTTCCTCAGGCTCTTCTTTCCCTTATGGGACAAGAAGTCTTTGGACCAGAGTGATGTATGAGGCCTCTAAGGGAAAGTCGCCACAGCCTTACACATTGGAAAATGGCTTAGTCATAAAACATTTCCATTCAGTATTCCAGACAGTCATAAGCTTATATGAAGTTCTTTGGGAATCATGCTTCTTAAATCCATTTATACTAGTCCTTTCCATCATAAGCAATTCTAACGCAGGGGTATCCAGTTAAGAGTATACCATAGATAAGAACCCTCCCTCCTAGCAAATATCACTAATTTATTTACCAAGGAGTTTGGTTATCAATGTGTTTAAAAGAAGATTCGATGGGGTCAAAAGCCTCTTTCCTTTCCCCACAATATCCTCCCAATAATCACGGGTTGCCTATTTTAACTTATTTCTTTCTGGTAACACTTTTCGTTTTCATGGGTGTATACATTATGCATATTTTGTCCTGTAATTATAATTGGTTAATCATATTTTGATGGATTCCGTTTATCATAGTTTCTTTCATGTAGGATTATTTATTTTGAGTCATCTCTCGGTTGTCTGGATTTTGTTAAATCATTATTTCAGGAAGGGCCCTAGATAATGTTTACCTTGAGATGTCCTATGTTTAATAATGTTGGCCACTTGCTTTGAATAACAGCTTGACAGATAAAGTATTATTCAATGTTTCCCTTCAAACCTAGTAGACATTGATCACCTTTACCTCTAACCTTGACAGATAATATTTTAAGCAGGAAGGGCAAATTGATTTTAACTGAAGGGCAAACTGTGATCAGTTGGTAGCGAATGACGTGAGTAGTATATTCCAAGGTAGCATCTGTACTCTGCTGGAAGGAAGACCTTGATCAATTAGCCAAGGCTGGCAAAGGCTCAGGAGGGGAGATGGCATTAATACCTTGATTGCCAGGCCAGCTGGAGGCATCACCTTTTCCAAGACTGGTAGCATTTCATTAGAAAATTTTTAAAAATAAAAATTCATTTGGATACAAAGAAATCCCTTTCTAATAAAAATTTGAAAAGGCAAAATGATTTTTCAAAAGCTTCAGAAAACATATCAAGCTGACATGGAAGAATTTATAGAGAAAATAGACTTATCTTAAAAAAGGGAAAAGTAGTAAAGACAGAGTGAAATGATATCCTATATAATAAAAATCTAATATGCAAATTGTCCCCTTGACTGGGTGTGCAACCAGGGGGCAGGGTCAGCTGGCTAAATGCCCACAGCACCTCTCCCCAGCCATCCCCACCCCTGATTAGCCCTGATTGGGGTGGGCCAGCCAGACCCTACTTGTGCAAGAATTTGTGTACTGGGTATCTAGTAATTAATAATATGTTCAAACACTTTTCTAGAGTAGTAGCTCATGTCTTTCAAAGAAAAAAAATGCATTTGTCACATACATACGAAATATTATATATAGATATATTCTATATATAGATTATAAGCTAGTCAACAAGGAATTATCTCTAATTAAAAATCCAAACAACATATTTTGTAATCCCAGTAAAATAAAATTAGAAATCAATAATATATGAATGATTAATACCCTCCAAAAAATTTCAGGAAAATAAATTTCACACTTTGAAATAATAAACCGGTTAAAAATGAAGTAACTGAATATAAGAACTATTTAAAATAAAGAAAAAAATTAAGTCAGCAAGACGTAGCTAAAGCTGTGTTCAGAGGGGATTTCATAGCCCTACAAATAGTAGATATGAATAGATAGAGATAGACAGAATAATTATTCCCCAGGAAACATTCTGAACTATAGTTTAGTCTGAAGAATGTTTATTACAAGGGCACTTTGGAAGGAATGGGAAGGAAAGAGGAGAGGAAGAAAAAGACCATTTGCCATCCATCCCAATGATAGTTTTAGTCAACATTCCCCCTCACAGACATAAGAATCCCTGGAGCTGTAATGGCCCTTCAGACCTGTTCCTGCTGAGTTGGGATGCCTATGCCTTTACATCCCCACAGTCATTAGTCATCAAATATGGACTCACTCAGGAAGGACCATGACCTTGTGTGAGATGATTCTTAACAATTAAGTCAATCCCTGAAGGGTTGACAGCAGAAGGCTGTCTATTAACAGTCTTCCCAGCAACTGGGACAACCAGTCCTTCCTCAAAGGGAACTCTGGACACCATGCCTACGGGAGCACGGCACAAACCATGCATCTAAGTGACTGCATCAGACATTTCAAGCTAAGATTCTGATTCCAGATGTCAAAGACTTCCCAGCTGTCCCCATGGCCTATAGAACATCCGTCTGTGGGGTATGTGAACTGTGCCAGGTGAGCCAGGGGAGAGGCAGCCTGGTGCGACCGGAATTAACGAGAGAGGACTTTAAATATTGACTCTCCCAATGGCTGTGCGACTCTGAGCACAACAATCATAAGGCCTAACACTTACTGAGTGTTTATTATGTCCCAGTGACTGTTTTAAAAACTTTATGTGAATCAAACTATCTGATCCTTTACCTTCTTGATTATAGGCAATAATACCTGCTGAGCATCTTTGCAATATGGATTACGAGAGTTAACATATTATCTAAATCTCCTTGCATACAGCGGGCTTCACACCAGTGTCAGTTACTCCCCATTCTTCCTCATCACGTGTGCATAATCTAGATCCCCCGGGCCCATATATGGATGGCTCTGCCAGCCTTGACTAACAATAACACTTATAATAATAGTTATTAAAGCTCCCATTTATTGAGGGTTTACCATTTTCACACAGTCACTGAGCTAGGACTTGTATGTGTATTAACTCATCCAGTCCTGTCAGCAAAGATTTGATCCCCTTGAATTTGCACTGCCCCCCAAAGAATCCCTCGAGAAGAACATTTCACAAACCACCACCATCATTTATCATCCCCTTCCCTTTGAATACACACACACACACATTCGCGCGTGCACACACACCCAATCTTCATTCTTCCTCTTTTTTAACAGCTGCCTTCTTCTTCTCTTTGTCTCTAGACTTGCTTAAGAGCCTTTCTTTTACTTTATATGCTGAATTATTTCCTGCTCCAAAATGACAGCCCCGGAGAGAAAGGAAGAAAAAAAAATAACCCTCCCCTTCGCAAAGCTCAGCACGAGTGGGAATTCTGCCACGGAACAGTCTGTCCCGGTTCAATTTTAGCATCATATAATTTTCTGCATAATTGTTCCAGTGTCCTCATTCCCATCCCATCGCCTTCCCACAGTTGGCTATTTTTTAAAGAAAGCATCCAAACTGCACGTCTGGTTCGACAGGGGATTTCACGGAGGAAACACGCCAGGCCGCCCTGAGTTATCCCAGCACCTGAGAGAGAACATCGTGTGTAGGAGATGGGGAGATGGACGCCCTCCAGGCCGTGGCTGCCTCCGGTGACCTCTCCTCGCTGCCAGCCAGGATCCAGGCCGGGCACGTGAGAATTCCTCATGTGCTTGTGTCATTGGACTCCCAGGTCTCACGTCACCCTGGATATTAAAATAAAACTGCTCACGACAGTGTCCCGGTGCCATCTGGGCCCTGTAGAAGCTGACAGTCCGTGGCATCCTCAAGATAACGGCATCCCCAGCCCTTCTTTGTACGTGTGAAATGTTTGTCATAATGGATTTCACTTTAATGCCCCAATTACATTTATGACATTCGTTCAACCGAGTGGCACTAATGACTTTCATTATTATTTATGCTCCTCCTTAGTGATAAGACTCTCACCTCTCTCATTACCCACACTCCTCCCTAACCCCTCGCTTTCGTACATGCTCTCTGGTATGAGGCTAATGTGCCTCGGCTTCCAATTTCAGAAAACACTATGATTAATTACTCCTGCTAAATCGCCATACCCCAGGGTGATCAGACGAGCAAAGCGAGAAGAGCCAGATTGCTCCTCCAGAAGGATTTCCCAGGACACCTGTCAGAAAGAAAAGAAAAAAAGAAGAAGAAGAGGAGGAGGAGGAGGAGGAGGAGCCCTCCAACTCTCAAATAAATAAACGCATGGCATATGTGTTGTCTTAGGCCTGGGATAAATCACAAGAACATACAACTTTAAATTGAAATTAAGTAGCAGAGCTTTGGGACAAATGCCCTGCGGGGCAGATGATGGTAAGACCCGGGAAAGTGATGAGGAACTGAGCATCCTATCAGGCAGTCCATTGTTTCCCCCATCCATTAAAACCAGCTCCAGAAAGAGCCCCCGCTCCCCCTGCTGTGGCAGATTGCAAACAGGCAACCGTTCTTTCAACCTCTTCACCGAGGAAAGGAGCTTCTTTTACGCCCTTCCATTGGGGTTGGGCTTATGAGTTGATTTTCAAAAGAATGTGGCAGAAGTAACATCGCCTTTGTGCCAAGCCTGGGTCTCAAGGGGACTTACAGCTTCCCCTCAGCTCTCCTGGTGCCTCCGCTATTTCCATAGGAACAAGCACTGGCTCTCCATAGCGAGAAGGCCTCGTTGACCCAGGCTGCCCTGGTCGACTTAGCAGCTAAATGCAGATGCCTGATCCAGGCTGCGCTTGGATCAGTTCAAATCCGTCACACACCATCCAGCCCAGTCCAGCCCAAGTTGCCAATCTGCAGAGCTCTGACCTCAGAAAAGGGTTGCTGGTGCAAATGTGTTAGGTGGTTCATTACACGACGGAGGCTAAACTGGTGTGCCTGTCCAAAGAGACATCTGGGCGAGGGGTCTCTGATGAAGATTGAGGAGAAAACTAATCATTAAGGAGAACTTAGCTATTTTTCTCTAGGAAAATGAAAAAGCCTCCACGAATCAGAGAGGAAACTGTGATTCTTATCGTTCTCACTTCTAAGTGCAAAAATGAAGGCCCAGAGATGGCACAAGATCAGACCGATGAAATAATCTGTACACGATCTCAGCGGGGAAAGCAGGGCTCAACACTAGGACTATTTGCATTTCAAGATGATGAGACGTCCTAGCACCACACTTGCTGGCACCCAGCTTGGACCACCTGCCCTGCGGAAGCAGCACCTCCTGTGTCCCTGTTGGCTTTCCCAGGGCTGGTGAGAGAGGTAGCTGAGGACAGGGAAGCTGGGGAGCATACCCTGTTGATTCTCTTCTCAGCAGGAAGCAGAGTTGGCCCCTGCCCAGCTCTTTCGTAAACTGATGGACTTGAGGAAAGTCAGAGGCAGCTGCTTAAGGCACATCTAGGCAGAGCCATGAGCGCTGCCCAGTGCTGCATTTCAGCGCATAAGATGCATTTGTAAGAAGTATGAGTTATGGTTGAAGAGTCTGCATGTCAGCTTAAGGACTGAGCATTTTTGGGGGGCAACCTCTAAGATCCTGCCATTGGTATAAATGCCCCTTGCTCTTACTTTGTAAAAAAAAAAAGTCATCTAAAGTCACAGTCTTTGAAAAATCAAGTTCGGTCTCATTGTTTTCCCCCCCTTTGCTGAGAAACTCATGGGGGTGATCCCACTAGTTGCTGTGCACCCACTGTGTGCCCAAATTTGATTTACAATAAATACTATTAAAAATTGCCAGGATGGTTTACAAAGTGCCCAATATTCTGTATTCTGATCTGAATTACAATTTTCCTTTATCCTATTTTGTTTTTATTTATCCTTACCCATTTCAAATTTAATGTGTATGAAATTCTGAAGGAAACTTAATTTTGTATACCATTTACTAATTCATTTAAAATATTTCTTTACTTTTAAAAAAGTGTACTCATTTTCCTGTCCTTTGACTCAGGGTCTATCCCTGACACTATGTAAGTATGAGCCTCTTCAACTCTAAGCAATCTCTGTAAAAAGTAGAGATAAAGTCTTTGATTTATGAGACGCCTGTGATATCTGTCAAACTCATTATTATACAGAAAGATATCCTTACTTTACTGTGGATGAATTCGGATGTTCCAATTTATATATTATAAAAAGTAGAAAATACTTGTATATTGAGCTTCCCCAATAGATGTTTAGCAGTCTTAACTTTGGAGGCCAAAAAAATTGTACTGTCAGATGTTACATAGAGAGGGACAACTGAAGGAGGCTGCTACTATGGCGTCCATAGTCTTCCCCATTGGACTTAGTGGTCACATGGTCATGTGCAGGCCAATGCGTTTCCTGCAGAAATCTGCACAAGACTTGTGAGAATATCCACTGCTCTCCCAAACCACAGTTGCTAGTGAACTGTACATGTAATTCTTCCTTGGTGTAAGGCATCCTGTCCCTATAATAAGTTAACTATCACCCACATATTCTTCTGCATGTGAAGTTCTAAGTTCCAAAGTTTCGTAAGTCACAGCGTCCCCAGAATAATCAAATCCTAAGTCCATTGCTTGGTGGGATACATCATGAATCATCTTGTAAAATATCCGACTCCTTATTCTGACCTATGAGATTTTAGGTTTTAAATTCTGGATTGAAGTCAAGGATTCTCTGTTGTAGGCAAGGTCTTGAAGTTTTGCAAAATGATTCATAGGAGGAGATTCCATGAGTTTTATTCTAAGAGGCTAAAATGTTATCCTTGACTCGTGGCCTATCCCTGATATTTTTAATAAAGAGACCTGGGAGATCTGCTATAATGAAGAAGAGGGTGTGACTTTTGGGCAGCTATGACCACTCTTTGCTGTGTGACCTCCAGAAATCACTGAGCACGTCTAGGTATCACTTTCCGCACCTGTAAGAACAAAGTGTTAGACCAGACAACGAACACTGTCTTTGATCAGGCGACAGGGTTTCCTTGGAACCTCTACTGAGGTCACTGCAGCTGTGAGCCTGGGAAGTGCTTGAAGTTTGAACAGACCACAACACACGAGGGCCCCTTAAGGCAAGCACTTTCCTTTGATTTGTTTATGATGTTAAATAAGATTGTGTCTGGAGAAAGGGCTCCAAAATCAAAGTCTGGGCATGATGTCTCCAAGGGCCGTTTTGGCTCTGCTGTGCTGTACAAATAGCCATTAAAAGGAGAATTACACCAGAATCAGATCGCTTGAGAAGTAAGGTTGATAACACAGTCAGACCCACAGTTACAGAGCAATTAGTAGCAGTTCTGTCTGAAAGACTTACAGCAAAACATGGTCTCTCATTGATTTTTGTAGCTATTAGGACCAACTCCCTTAGCTAAGGAAACATGCCTGGAAATCTTGATTAGCACTCAAAAATCAGAATCCTTGACTTGTCATGCTGCATCACTGTTGTTATACAAGGCAGAACGCTAGCCATGGTGGCTACATTATAACATCTCAATAGCAGGTCTTCAAAATTCAGAGTAGGTAGCCCAGGGTAGTTGGCACACTCCTACGAATCCTTCGAGACCTTGCTCAGATGCCACCTCATCAGTGAAACCACTTCTGATCCTACACATCTCCACACAAGGAAGAATGAATGATTCCCAAACCTGTCTTCTCAGCATCTAATGATAACAGTAAGGAAAAATGACAAATATATATATATATAATTTCTCTTCTGAGGTAGGTTTTCTTTCTTATTGCCTATGTTTCACCCATATAAGAACCTGGTACATAATCATTTTCACTTTAATTTGTCTGCCTTTCTCCACCATCAGACGAGGGCTGCCTGGAATTTAGCAAACTTTCTGGTTTATTTATGAATAAAAACATAAATTACATAGATAGGTAGATAGATAGATAGATAGATAGATAGATAGATAGATAGATGATAGATAGATAGATAGATAGATAGGTAGATAGATAGGTAGATAGATGGATAAACAATGCTTTCTTTGTACCTTCTTACATTCTCATTCTCCCAATTTTCAGACACACTCCTGGCTCCAAACCAAGGCTGCTAGTCCTGATTCAGTTACTCAGCTGGGCTGTGATCCAATGAGAACAGAAGGCACTGAAGTATAACTGACCAGTGCACTAACTCATCAGATATTTACTTCCCTGAAAAGAGACACATTAGCTTCCCGAATGCCCTCCCGGTAGAAGCATAGATGAAATGCTCTTGGAGCCGAAATGTCTTGCTTCTTGAATCCACTGTATGCTCCTCTCTCCTCTAAAACCCAAAGCCCCAGACTCCAGTTTCATACTTGTCTTTTTCTCCGTGTTTGGTTCCCAAGAAGTTTTAGCTTCAAAGGCTGTCAGCAATATGACAACAGGGACTTTGCACTCTTGCTCCACAGAGCACCTTGCAAAGTGGGCCTCGGTCATCCTCACTGGGACACAGGAGTTGTTTCCTGAAGGCTGTAAGCTGTGAGCGGGGAACAGAAGATTGGGAAAGTACAGAAGGACCCATTTACTGAGTGCTGCCCATCTTCATCGAGGGGTTTTGTGCTTTCAATTCAAAAGTGATTTTGATTTATAATCAGTGTTTTAGTTACTGTTCTGCTAATGACTAACTGTGTCACTCTGGATAAGTTCCTTGTCACACTGAAGACTCAATTTCCCTACCTGTAAATTAGGAGTAATAATGGCCTCATCTCCTGGTGTTTTTATTACAATTTAAATGACTTAATAACTATAAAGTGCTCAACATGGTACTAGGGATGACAAAGAAAATGTTCTAAGTATAGAGAATTTTAATTAGATATTAAAAATTATCCTTTATTAATGCATTCAATTCTAAAAGTGGGTTTTTAATGTTAAAGTGTTTTGTTTTGTTTTCATTTCTAGAGTAGATCTTGAAATTCAAAATTAACTGGTGATTCAACTCTCAAAGATGATTTGAATATGCTTTTGCTTGTCCTTCCATCTAGAGTTGGAATTCTTGAGTCTGGGCTGGACTTGTGAGTTTGTTGTTGTTATTTTTTTTGGGGGAGGGGAGGGGCAGTCGACTACAGCAAACATGAGTGTCAGTTTTGAGCTTAGGCTTAAAACTTCCCATGTTTGTGTTTGCTCTCTTAGAAGCCTGCCCAGAACCCTGAAAACCCCCACAGCCCGGCTGCTGGAGGAAGAGCAGAGACACGGGGCACTGTGGCCTCCATACCACCCCTGCCAAAGCCAGCAACTCCCAGAGGCAGAGCTGGGAGTTTTTGGTATAACATACTCGAGAGAACGCCTGGCTGAGACCAGAAGAGTCACTCAGATGAGCTCAGGCTAAATTGCCAACACAGACTTGTGAGCTGAAAAAATGGTGTGTTTGTTTGTTTTGATATATTTTTATTGATTTCAGAGAGGAAGGGAGAGGGAGAGAGAGATAGAAACATCAATGATGAGAGAGAACCATTGATTGGCTGCCTCCTGCAAGCCTCCTACTGAGGATCAAGCCTGTAACCTGGGCATGTGCCCCTGACTGGAATTGAACCCAGGACCCTTCAGGCCACAGGACAACGCTCTATCCACTGAGCCAAACCAGCTAGGGCTATGGTGGTTGTTTTGGCCACTACCAGGTTTGAGGGTGGTTTCTAATGCAGCATTCAATTACTAATACAAAAGGCTTGGACTTTGAGATCTGCCAGTTAGATACTTCACAGGGGTCTCTGCACCTAGGGGAAGGCATGTTGTTTGACACTGCCATGTGCATGTTAAACTGGGTTTTCTCCAACTGCGAAATAGTCATACTAGTCCCGTGACTGGAAAAAGGCCAGTAAGTTCAGAAATACTTAGATTTGGCTTGACTAGGTAGCTCAAATTGTATTTCAATTTAAAAAATAACCTCACGCTTACTATAAAAAGAAATGAGATCTTCACAACCATCACACAAACACAGCACATACAAATACATCTTCATGTCTGACTTTTCCATGAAGTCCTAGAGGCCTCCTAGTTAGATCGGTAGAGTTGCAAGGTGAGGGCTTTTAATTATAATCTGTGATTGCTGAACACAACATAAAAAGTAAGGAAAATAGGATTTAAGCCTTGCTGTCATTCTGTGAAACATGAATCCTAACCTATCACAAACGTTTCCATTTTTCTTAGCTTGTTAAATGCCACCAAATTAGTCAGATAATGTCCACAAAACATAGTTTGTTTCCCAGAGGAAAAGCTCTCTTCTTCGAAGGTGTTTTGTACAAGAGATGCGACATTTACATTTTCCCACCTGTACTGTCTGTCTATCCCTCCCTCCCTTCCTTTCTCTTTCTTTTCCTCTTCCATGGGAATCGTCTACTGTGTAAAATGAACAGCTTTGTGGATCGCCTAGGTCCCTCTGTTTTGAATAAGGCAGCGCTTTTGGTGAAGCCTAATTTTCTTAATTAGTGCTTAATTAGGAAGATAGACCATGAAAGTCATGGGCAAGATCTTTCAGTCAGCAATTCTACAAAGAGCACACTGAGTGGGAGGAAGGTCAAGAAAACAACAAAACAAAACAAAAACTCAAAAGACCAAAAGAACCAGAGGAAGAGATAAAAAAAAAAAGAAAGAAATTAAATCCACTTTCTGGCACAACCTAGGAAGCAATGAAAATCCCAAAGGCTATCTAACTGATATTACAGATAATCTTCAAAGTGCAAATGAGAAGAATATGGGAACGACAGAAAACAAATTTTACATGTGGTATCAAAGAAACCTATTTTTGAGTTTTCTCCGGCTTTGTCTGCTTTGAAAATCACTGCAAAAGTGCTATAAACATTAAGTACTAATTTGATCTGTCCTGTTGGAGTCTGATGAGAATCAAAAGGTTGCCTCCCTTCTCTCCTGGCCCAATTTCACTCCTGAAAGGTAAACATAACCATTGGGGTGATCAGCAACCATGAGCTAATGGAGGATTTCTTTTCATTGCCCTTTTGAATTGGTCCATTGGATCTCTGAGCTGAAGCTGTCATATTCCCTCTTTCCTCCCCTTTATTTTATTGTGTTTTATTTTATTTTGCTGGAGTTTTCCAAGGAAACTAATGGAAATTATATTTATGAATCCATACCTCGCTAAGTCTTTATTTTATTCTCCCACTTTACTTTGTTCAGGGCTCACCATTGGGGCTTCTCCATGAGGAATGCTCTCTCTGGGAAGTCATCGCCATGCTGTAGAGTCTGTCAAGGAAGATAGTGGAGAGAGAGAGAGAGAATATGAACATGCAGGAGCACTAAAGTACCATGTGGCATGTGTGTGAAGTCTTCCAGCTCAGCCCAGTTGCCAAATGAATGCAGCAAAGTGAGTCATCCAAGCTGATTTGCTGGTGAAGCACCCAGTTGAATTTTGCCCTAATTCCTGAATCACAGGCTCAAGGGAAATAATAAATCAACATTTTAAGTCATTACAATTAGGGGGCATTTGATCCAGAGCCAGTTAGTTATACACTGGGAGCTCTAATTCCCCCCTCAGGACAATTGTCTTATTTATTTGGATAATTTTATTCTGGAGGTTGAATGAGCTGTATCACTGGCTCTTAATACTGAAGATGAAGGGAAAGAAGAGATGTGGTGGCTGACACCTTTGTTCCATAAGTCGTTTTTAAATTAACCATTTTGGGTTTTGTCCCTCTCATTCTTATTGCCTGAACCTCATGTTCAAGTATGAATATCTCTGTTCAGAGAAGAGAATTTCTCATATTCTTCAGTCACTTCCCGAGGGCACTCTTGGCTGTTTCTCTCTGCTCAAGTTGGTCCACCAGTTTATTTCCATGCACTTATCTTCCAGAAATTTGTTTAAACTCTCAGTGCTGGCAAGAATATATCCTTTATTTCTTTTCTCATTCTTCCATCTTAATAAAAAGACACAATCTTTGGCTATAAGTGTTTAATCATTGCTATTTATCACATCTGTAGCATTAAAGTTCCATAGGCACATCAAAAAGCCTGTCTAGTCCAGCACATTTTTAAAAAATATACTTTATTGATTTTTTACAGAGAGGAAGGGAGAGGGATAGAGAGTTAGAACATCGACCAGCTGCCTCCTGCACACCTCCTACTGGGGATGTGCCCGCAACCAAAGTACATACCCTTGACCGGAATCGAACCTGGGACCCTCGAGTCCGCAGGCCGACGCTCTATCCAGTGAGCCAAACCAGCTAGGGCTAGTCCAGCACATTTTAATGTCCTAACTAGGCAGTTACTGCCAGAATAACAAATATATAGCTGTGATAGCTATACAAACACTATGTAAATTATAATATGTTCCCTCATCCATTGCTGACTGCTTTACCATGATGAAAAATGTAAAATTCCTACCATGGGTATCTTTTGTCATCACCTACCATGGTTTTTCAGATATACTTTGAGATGAATTATGATTCAATGCTTTTCACCGTTATTTTTTATACTATAATTTGAGTTTTGCTTTTCACTTCGAGAAGATTATCCTTAGGTCACCTGGAATAATTGATTTAAGAGTCCTCTGGATGATAAGATGTGTTTAGTTTTCGATCACAGAAATAGTTAAGGTTAGGGGAGGGGACAGTGCTAATGTTAACATCCATTCAATCATTGCAGAGTGTAACATGTAAGTTCCATCACCAATCTTATCTCCACTCTCCCTCTCATAGATCTTATACACCAAACTGGACTAATATTCACTTAAAAAAAAATCTAATGCTTTCAGGCTCCCATGTCATTACTTTGGAGATTTTTCCCATCTGAAAGGCACATTCAATTCTGTCTTTGCCTGTAAAAATCCACCTCGGTCAATTTAAATGCTGCTACATTCAGGAAGCCGATGCCATTCTCCCAGCTGAATTTTACTTCTCTTTGAATAATCAATCATAACACAGCACCTATCACTTTATATAGTTTTGTTGTTGTTGTTGTTAACTGCAAACACTTTGGCTTATCTTCTATTTATTAAAATGTGTGTGATAACTCCAGCAGCTAAGGCCCTTCTGGTCTGCTTTTATTGCCTCAGTTCTTGCTCATCATAACTTGTTTCTTTGTTTTCTTCACAGAGGGGTGCTCCTTATATTTGTAAAATTATTTTTAGGAAAGATACTAGGTTATGGGTGAAGGTGTGCTCATCTGGAGAGGATATATACTTGCTTTTTCCAAGTTTCGGGAGGTACTGTCTGTCTTGGACCACCTTAAATTCAATTCAAGTCATGAGGTGCTTTGGACTACCCAATCCAAGGCTGCAAAAATGCCCAGGATAATCTGATTCAGTCTTATTCCCAGGCTGTAGTGCTTTAGGACATGAGATAATTGTGTGGGTTTGTGTTTCCTACTTCGTGTGAGTCCCGATCATTAATTTCTTTCCTGTTATTCAGGGGAGGGTGTAAAAAAGAAAGTTCAAATTTCCAGGATTAGTAAATGCCTTTAAGGAAAAACTAAATTATCTCTGAGTTCTCATTTTCCCTTCACAAAGCCCTTGAACTTCATTCAAGTTTGGTGGAAACAATGTCTTATTATGTTGTTAGTTTTTGAATGCTGTCAGTTTATAGAAATATTTTTAGTTAGCATATTTTTTGTTTTTCTTCAGTTTGTCTGAAAAATAAAAGCTTTATGAGAAATCAGAAGTGCTCAAAATACAGTATGTACATGGCTCCAGTTCTCAATTATATTCTACTTCTCATTTTAGATTTATATATCTGCCAGTGAGCCTACTACATTGCAGTTTCCTTCAGATCAAGGACAATCTTATTATTTTTTGTATTTTCCCTGACTCTTTTGTTTCATAGACACTAAAAAGATTAGACTTTAAATATTTTGCATGTCAGTTTTTGTTGCTTTTCTATAATTTTTCCATTTCATATAATTTCTCATAAAGTGTTGACAGTTATTCAGATTATCCTATTATTATCTTTTATGAATGTATGATCTGTAGTGATGTTTCCCTTTTTTCCTTAGATTTGTTACCGAGCCTTCTCTTTTTTTTGCCCCTTGACTATTCTTGCCAAAGCTTGTCAATTTTAATAGTCTTTTAAAATAATTGACCTTTTGACTTTATTGATGCTCTCTACTGTTTTACTATTTCATTATCTTCTAAGCTTATTTTCATTACTTTCCCGAAACTAAATGTCTTCTTTCTCTAAATCCTTAATATAAATGTTGATTTTATTGATTTATGTTTGAGCATTCATTTCTTTTTTCTAATATATGCATCTTAGGCTATAAATTTCACTCTAAACATGTCTTTAAAGGCATCTAATTTCCATTGTAATATCTTCTTTTTCCTATGAGTTATTTAGGAGTATATTTAAAAACTTCAAATTTCCAAGAAATAACCCAAATTTTAATTCACAGTAGAATGGATAGATTATGTACTATTCATGTGATGAAATGCTAGTGCAATTAAAATAAAGGAACTTCTGTTGCTGATCAGAAAACAAAAGAGTAAAAAAACATTCTTATTTATGCATATGTATTAGTACATAGATATACATGGTTGAAACACAGAAAAAAAACTAAAACACAGTAGGGTGTTCATGTCAGGATAGTGATTATCAGTGTGGAAGGTGCTATCTGTGATTGGCAAGAAGAGATGGCTCTCAGGGTACTGATGATATGCTAGTAATGTCTGCTTTTTGAACTTAGTGGCAGTTTATATGGATATGCTCATTTGCATCTTCTCCTGATCCTCTACAATTATAATTTGTGCAAATTAATGTCTGTAAGTTATGCAAACACCATTTGTACAACTTAATGTTTATAAACAAAATGATTGAAAAAGTGCTGAATTTATTTAATAAGTGTTTTTGATTGGTTATTATCAGCAACTACACTGGACATCAGTGGGTATAAATGATAAATAAGATATGGTTTCTCCCTTATAACATCATCATTTAAAATACAGAAAATAAGAATTTGTATAACTATTTCCATGACGCCTATTAGAGTAGTTGTTATGATACTCAAAACCTCAGAGGGAAGGTAGAGGAGAGTGGGGGCAAGGGGAGGAGATCAACCAAAGGATTTGTATGCATGCATATGAGCACAACCAATGGCTACAGACACCAGAGGGGTGAGGGCATGAGCAGGGTGGGGTGAGGGGGGGCATTGGGAGAGAATAAGAACATACATGTAATACTTTGATCAATAAAGAAAGAAAAAAATAAATTTCTACCTTCATTATACCATCAAAAAATGATAAATATGGGGCTTATAGCCAGATTGGAGAAGCAAAGAAAACTTCTGTTTATACAGATAATTTAATGTTCGATTGTGGAAATGACAGTGGAGTTGGGTGTCCAGTACCGGGTGGGCTGAAAGTGGATATAATTATAATAAGAGCCATTTACTGAACAATTACAATGTACCAGGTATGAACTTCTTTAACTTTGACACCAATTTTGAACATCTTCATTTTATAGTTAAAGAAGCCAAAGTTTACGTAAATGGAGTAATTTGAATGTAAGTTACCTTTAAAAGGAAAGTCAAGAGTCAAATCCAGGCCCTAACTGGTTTGGCTCAGCAGATAGAGCATTGGACTGAAGGGTCCCAGGTTCAATTCCTGTCAAGGGCATGTACCTTGGTTGCAGGCACCTCCCCAGTAGGAGGTGTGCAGGAGGCAGCTGATCGATGTTTCTCTCTCATCAGTGTTTCTAACTCTCTATCCCTCTCCCTTCTTCTCTGTAAAAAAATCAATAAAATATATTTAAAAAACACACAAAACAAAACAAGAGTCAAACCCAGGTTTATTTGGCTATAAATCTTAGGGCCATAGGCAGTTTTCTTTATGGCCTCTTAGGAGGAAAAGGACATGTCAACAAGGCAGAAGAATGAGCACAGAGTTGCAAAAGATGGTAATTACAAGGCATCATTCACAAAAACAAAATGCTTCAACTTCTTATTTTGTACTTACAAGGAAAAGCAATCCCTTGAGCTCCTCTCCCCTGCCCAGGCGGCGAGTCTGGATTAAAGACAAGCTACTCAGAGGCTGGTGGTAAGTGAAAAGGGAAAATGGGAAGGTTCATCTCTATGTTTTTGAATTTGACTGCCCTAATTTTTAGGTTCAGAGGGCTGACATCCCACTGATGAAAGCAGATTCTTGAATTTTGTTGTTGCTTTTTTGTAGGATGCATCGAGAAATGGGAACTGTGAGCAGAAGACAGAAGCGGCCAAGCTCTGTGGGCATTATCACCCATTTCTCTTTTCATAGTTGACCCAGGTGTTAATTGGAAACGCTCCACTAATTTCTCAGAAGAAAAAATAAGAAGGCTGGTGCTCTGGGTCTGATTTTTCACGGAAGCCCTGAACTTCATTCCCTCATGAGGACGCTGTCAAACTGGCAAGCGCAAACCATGGGGTCAATCTGTCCTCGGCTAGTAAATGTTTTGAAAACAGAAAGAAACAACACAAGGCAGATTAAAATAAAACCTTAAAAGGTGTCTCTTCTCCACAGGCACCATTACTCCTGGCATTTTCACTCAACTTGCCTCATACACTGACATCGTCACTTTACCCCAGTGGTCATTTGAGTCTCCCGTTTCCGAATAAATGGTAGCCCTTCGAGTAGCTAAACGTTGGAGTTAGAATACATGCAATAGAATCCTTGTTGTCTGTGACCTTAGGAAAATTATATGTGCTATTTACTCTGTTTTCCCATCTGTAAAATGGAATAACATAGCTCCTCCGAGTTTCTGTGTATGAAGTCCTTAGCATAGCACCTGGCATAAAGTAAGCTCTCAATAAGCGTTATTAAATGTTATTTTGGGTGCTGCTGAAAAAGATAGTCTGGGGCACAGCATATAAAAGTTTTCTCCCTTTTCTCCATGCCATAATTCTCGGGGCCTTTCCACCATGCTTTCTCCCCTCTCTAATGTTTGGGCTCAAAGATCCAAACTTTCTCTAACATGTGAGGTCTGGCCCGTGAGTGTTTTCAGTGTGCTAAATTTAGTATTTTAATAAACTCACTCTAGCTAACTAGGGAAAGAGAGAGGTCATGTCATGGACCAGCCATTCCCATTATCCCCAATAGACTGGCATCACTTCTGCTTTAGTATCTTATCCAAAGCCAACGACTGATGTTTCAAAGTCCAGCTGTGGCAGTGTTAATTGTTTAAAATATAATTACACCAGAGGCTCGATGCACGAAATTCATGCAAGGGTAGGCCTTCCTTCCCTCCGGCTGCTGGCACCCAGGCTTCCCCAGGTGCAGGCAGCCGGCCCTGCCTTCTGCCCACACCTGCCTTGGCCTGGCACTGCCAGCATCTTCCACCACCCCCTCACCCCCTTGATTAATCACCCTACTAGCCAGTGGCCTGGGCCTCCCTCTTCGGGGTGATCGTGGGGCAATGGCACCCCCCCTCCCATCAATCATATCCCACACACCTTGGCTGTGCGTGTCATAACATGTCATAGCGTGATTGTCCGGATGGTCATTCTGCTGTTCTGCTGTTGGGTTCATTTGCATATTACACTTTTATTATTATAGATGATTCTTAGCTTATGAGAATATTGCCTAACTCTCATTTTGGCTATTTAGATAGCACACTACTGTAAACCAATTCTGATTCTAATTTTTCTATTCCGGGAGATACACAACCAATGACAACTCATATTAAAATGCAATATAGGATTCTGAGGTCTTAAAGATTATGAGGTTTTAAGCTAAAGATTGCTTTTGGTAAAAAAGAGGATGTAGGTCTTGAAGTCTTTAAGCTTTTAAAAATAACTTAAATTTTATAACTTATTAAAATGATATAAAAATAAATCTTGTAAGTAGGTCCCTAGATATATAGTATTTAATGTTGCTTTTGTGGCGATGATTTTCAAGGGTCGTTCTGACATTGTATTGTGTATAAAGTCAAATGCTATGCGCAAAAAACCTTCATTTACTCCCAAAGAGGGGAAGGCACAGTGAATTAACTTGCTATTGCATCTCTGCCCAGTTATACTAGAATATATGCTAAATAAAAAAATTAAAAAATGGAATCTAACCTAGGCATGACAAAATAATTCATAGTTTTTCCAGATCAGTATTCATAATAGCCAAGAAATGGAAACCACCTAAGCATCCATCAATGGATAAGTGGGTAAAGAAAATGTATTATATTGGATGCTTAGGTGGTTCACAGTAATGGAATATTACTCAGCTTTTAAAAGTTGGAAATCCTGTCATTCGCAACATGAATGAAATTGGAAGGCAGAATGCTAAGTAAAATAAGCAAGATAGAAAAAGACAAATACTGCATGGTATCCCTATACGTAGATAACAATACTTTTCAAAAGTCTAACCGAGTCCAGTGGTGGTTGCCAGGGGCTGGGGGATGGGAGCAATGAGGAGAGGTTGTGAAAGGGGACAAATTTTCAGTTATAAGATGAATCAAGTCTGAGCATATACTGTATAAAATGGTGGCTATAGTTGATAATACTGTGGCGTATATTTGATTTTTGCTAAGAGAGTAGAACTTGTGTTCTCACCCAACACAACAAACCCACAAAAAGGGAACTATCTGAAGTATGGATGTGCTAATTAGCTTGGTTGTGGGAATCCTTTTGTGATGTATACTTATATGAAATCATCATGCTGTGCACTTTAAATACATTGCAATTTTATCTGTCATTTATACATCAATTGAACTAAAATATCTATTTAATATGTACACATTATATAGAATATACATTCTTTTATATTTTATCTTTTGATTTATAATTCACATTTTCTTTTTATACATCCTCCTTTATTTGATATTTTAAGACTACATATATTATTTTATATATAAAGAATGTATACATTCTTTTATGTTTTATGGAATTCATGATTGAAGCCATCTGGTCTGGGGCTTTTCCCTGTGGGAAGCTTTTTGATCACTAATTCAATCTCTTCACTGGTGATAGCTCTATTCTGATTGCTGTTTCTTCCTGAGTCACTTTGTAGTTTGGGTCTTTCTAGCGGTTTGTACATTTTATCCATGCTATCTAATTTGTAAGCATGCAACTCTTCATGGATTTTCCTTTTTATTTGTTTTATTTCTACGTGGTTAGTATTAATGTCTGCTTTTGAATGTTTGGTTTCAGTAATTTGAGTCCCCCCTCTTTCTCCTGGCCTGTCTGATTACAGTTTTGTCCATTTTGTTTACTTTTTCAAATAACCAAGTGTGGGTTATCCTTTTCTTTATTTTATTTTTTACTTCATTAATTTCCACTCTAATTTTATAATTTCTTTTCCTCTGCTTTTATTAGGTGTACCCTGGTCTCTTTCTTCTCACTATATTAAAATGAAAGATTATTGATTTGTGGTTTTTTTTTTCTTTTTCAATGTAGGGTTTTAGAGCTATAAATTTTCTGGTAAGCACAGCTGTATCCCATTCGTTTTGTTATGATTTGTCTATATAGTCATGTATTCCAAAGTATATTCTCATTCATCTTGTGATCCCTCTTTGAGTCATTGGCTATTTAGAGTCTGTTATCTTATTTTCAGTTTCTGACTTGTTTTTTTGTTATTGATTTCTCCTTATACTTCATTGTGGCTGAACAGGATACTTTGCATGTGTTCAATCTTTTTATAATGTATTGAGTTTGTTTTGTAGCATCTGACATTCTGAAGAATGTTCAATGTGCAACTGAGAATTTGTGTTGTGCTGTTGATGGGTGTAGTATTCTAAAGATGTTTTATCTACTTGTTTATTATTTTATTAAATGTATTGGGTAATGTTGTTAAATAGGATCATATAGGTTTCAGGTGTGGATTTCTATGTTACAAGATTTGTACATGGCACTGTGTGCCCGTCACTCAAAGTCAAATCACCTTCTGTCACCACTAAAGGTGTTTTAGGTGGGTATAGTGTTCTAAAGTATGTTCCTAATATGTTCAGGTTTACTATTTGCCTGTTGATCTGATGTCAAGTTGTTCTATCCATAATTGAATGTGGGCTATTGAAGTATCCAACTATGACTGTTGAGTTGACTGACTTTAATTCGGTGAGGTTTTGCTTCATGTATTTTAGGGGTTTTGTTATTAGGTGCATATATGTTTATAATTGCTATACCTTCCTGATGGATTGACCCTTCAGCACTATGAATTTTTCCCTTTATCTCTAGTAACATTTTTATTTTATTTTAAAGTCTGTGTTGTCTGATATTACTATTGTTCCAGCCTTCTGATTGTGTATCTTTCCATATTTATTTTTGTCAAATTTTATGTATTTTTGAATCTAAAGTGTGTGTCCTGTACACATCAAATAGCTGGATCTTCCTTTAAACACATTCTGATCATTTTTGCCATTTGGTTGGATTCTTTGCTCTGGTCACCTATGTTGTTATTGATATAATTGGATTTATGTCTGCCATTTTGCTTTTTCTTTAAATCTTTGTCTCCTATTTATTTAGTTTCTCACTCCTCCTTTACTGCTTTCTTTTGCATGAAGTGAATTAATTCTACTATAAAATTTTAATAACTTTTCACTGCTATTTGAAGTTATTTTTTCGTTATTTTCTAAAATGTATCTTAAGAAAAAATTTAGCTTTTGTTCTGTGATGTTTTTAACTGCATCTCTGTGCTGACTCTCCTTATTCTTGCGTTGTACTGATGTCAAAAGGCAATGGAATATAGGTTCTTTGCAAAGCAGTGGTGTTCTTGTGTCTGTGTCCACGTATCCAAGTGTTTATAGGCAAACATGCTAACATGGTGGAGCCAGGTTGGTGCTGTAATAATTAGGCATGTGCTCAGAAGTCCTTTAATTAGTCCCCTCTTCATGGACATTTCACAGAGACCCAGTTAAGTCTGCTATCATTTCTACCCATGTCCAATTAATTCTCCTAGAGCCAGTGGGAATCACCACTTATAGGAAACAGTCTGGGAGCAGAGCACTGCCTGAGATCATTGCTTTCCCTTGCTCTCCCTGCAAAGAATGAGCAAATTAATGAAAGGCTTTATCTGTATCATAAAACAACAGTCTCCACAGCTCTGAGAATGCAAACAGTAACATAACAAAAGCATGCTGCAAAGATTAGTGGCAGGGAAAATGAATGAATAATGTAGCAAGATCTTAAACCAGATTATCACACCGAGGTAGCTTGTCAGAGCTCTGGGTAGCTTATTTGACAATCCATCTTTCTCAGCAGTGACTGAGTATGTGCTGGCCAGCCTCATTAGAACACCTTGCGGCAGCTCCCGTCCGGCATTCTTATACATTAAGTTTATGCCAACAGACAAAGTGCTGGTGGGATAATGTTTGAAGCCACAAGTCACATAGCATACGATACCTATTTCCACAGAAGCCAAGAGGCATTCGCTCGGGGTCATCCACAAAAATTAAAATAAAATCAAACACCATTCCATGATAAGCACTTATTTCACCAATGAAAGTATCCAAAGTTCTCATAGACATGCCCACTAAATATTCAAAAAGCTGTTTTGGAGTAATTCAAGACAACATCTGTCTAGATCCGCGCTAAATTGGTTAAAACAAATAAACAAAATGATGCAAGTAGACTAGCCAATTATGTTAGCTGGGTTTAAAATTTAGGGTATCATTGTCACGGCATGCAAATGTTTTCTGAAATATTTATATAACTAGTAATATTTTGTCAGAATAAACACTGCCTAGCTATGCCAAAGCCCTCGGCAAGGACTGCTAAGTACTATGCAGGAAGAGGAGCAGAGGGTAATAAAATTTGCATAGGAAATCATGATCAGAATAGCATTCTGCCCAAGACCAAGAGGAACAGATCATATTTGCTTCTCTAAACCAGAATATCTAAATCTGATTTTCCTTTTTGTGTGTGTGCTCTTTTAAAAAAATATATTTTTATTGATTTCAGAGAGGAAGGGAGAGGGAGAGATAGAAACATCAATGATGAGAGAGAATCATTGATTGGTTGCCTCCTGCACCTCCCCCAATGGGGATGGAGCCTGCAACCCTGGGCATGTGCCCTTGACTAGAATCATTCAAACCTGGGACCTTCCAGTCTGCAGGTCGATGCTCTATCCACTGAGCCAAACCAGCTAGGGCTAAGTCTGATTTACAATGGGAAAACTCATTCTGGTTGAGCAGGACTAGGCCCTCCACTTCTGTCCTGCTGAACTTTTTGGGGTTCCCGGAGTAGACACACACGGGTGGCCAGATAACAGACGCCGGGACAGTGGTTCATCAGGATGTGGCACGGTTTTCCAGTGAATTATGCTTGGGGGCCAATAGTGTAGTTTTCAAAAAATATGTATTTTTATTGATTTCAGAGAGGAAGGGAAAGGGAGAGAGAGAGAGAGAGAGAGAGAGAGAGAAACATCAATAATGAGAGAGAATCATTAATCAGCATGCCCTCCATTGGGGATAGAGCCTGAAACCCAGGCATGGGACCTGACCTGAAACAGAACTGTGACCTCATGGTTCATAGGTCAATGCTCAACCACTGAGCCATGCCAGCTGGGCAATCGTGCAGTTTGTTTGTCTAGAACAAAATCCAGAGTCTGAAAAATAAAGGGCGTTGTGTGTTTCCCAGGCCAGCCTTACACATGTTGCCCAGGGTGGAAGACAAGGGCAGGTTTGGCATGATCAGCTACAAGACACAGTTCGCTGCTTCCTGGATTTCTTTCTCTTTTCTCGGGCACCTTTTCACTTTCTGTGTGATCTTTGGTTATATGTTTTAGCCACAGCTCTGCCACTATTTCATGACTAAGTCATGCGCCTCTCCCAGCTATTGTGATCATCATCTTTAAGTTCCCTTTTAGCTGTTGTGTCAACCTGTGTTCACATAATTTAAAAAATGTCTTAGGGCTCAGCTGACGTGGCTCAGTGGTTGAACATCGCTCTATGAACCAGGAGGTCACAGTTCAATTCCTGGTCAAGGTACATGCCAGATTTGTGGGGTTGATCTCCAGTAGGGGATGTGCAGGAGGCAGCAAATCAGTGATTCTCTCTCACCACTGATGTTTCTATCTCTCTCTCTCCCTCTCCCTTCCTCTCTGAAATAAATAAAAAAAATATATATTTTTTTAAAAACTCAAAAAACAACTACCACAAAACAAAGAAAAAAAACAACTGCCTTAGGCATTTAGGGCTGAAGTAGTGATATTTTCTTGAGTAAGAATATGCATATATAAAGGGATACAACATGGATGGATCATCTGTTTCAGTGGTTCTCAACCCTCCTAATGCTGCGACCCTTTAATACAGTTCCTCATGTTGTGGTGACCCCCAACCATAAAATTATTTTCGTTGCTACTTCATAACTGAATTTTGCTACTGTTATGAATCATACTGTAAATGTCTGATATGCAGGATGTATTTAGGCGACCTCTGTGAAAGGGTCGTTCGACCCCCAAAGGGGTTGCGGCCCACAGGTTGAGAACCGCTGATCTGTTTGCTAATGATCAATGTATCAGCTATATTTTAAAAAGTAGCTGGATTGTGTTGCAGACAAAGGGTTCCCCAGAGATTTTGGAGCAGTTATTTTTTGATGAGTTGGAGGAAGTAAGATACAACTTTTGTCTGAGATACTACTGCCCGAGGAATAAAGCTGAAGGGTGGTGGCTCGGTGGGGGAGTGCTGAGCCTCTGGAGACACAATGGCATTATGAAGTGAAAAGCAGAGGACCACTCATCATCAGGTTTGAGGACATTAAGACTTTGCTTTGAGCAGACCAAGGATGTGGACACATAAAGAAGACCGAAGCAAGGAGGTGATAGCCCAACAACTTTCTCTGATGCTGCCTGAAAATGCTTTTACAGCTTTCAAGGCATAAAATCGCCTAATATGTGTACTATTCAGAGATGTCACTCATGACCAGGCTAGTAGAATTGATTAAGCATGAACAAAATTTACAATAAACTGGAAAGGTCTTCAAAAAGTCATATCTGGGAATATGGGTTATTTTTAATTTAATCAAAGAGATAGCATCAACCAGGGTATGGCGAGGGATATTTCAAATTCATGGCAATCTATTTATACTTTCTGAGTCGACAAAAGAAGATCTACCTAAGGCTTCAAGATTCTAGAGAACCACTCCCACTAGAATATTAACTGCACATGTCAGGAATGTACAGCTGGATGTTAAAAATAAAAATCTCTTTGTTACTGCCTGAACATAAAGATATTTAGTCATCTGAAATAATTTGTAGCAGAATCACAAGGTATGTGTATGAAAAGGTAGCTTTCTGTGAATCTAACCAAAAGAGATTTAAATGCCTTTCCCCCTAGTTATATCACAAACTAATACACAGTTAACAACTTTGAAAACATGTAAAGAGAAGAAACTACTATCAACAGTGTGTGTCTTCTTTTTCATTGAATATTGTAAGTTTGACTATAATAGACAACAGGGGTTAAGTCATTTGTATTTTATGAATTATTCATGTTTGCACTTCTTTTCATAAACATGTATTTTTTTTTCACTACAATCTTTAAGGCTGAGTATAGTGATTCTTCTATTCTTGTTTTTTTCAATGTTGTTATTTATTTTATTCTATTTTAATGTAATTGTATGTATTTAAGGTACACAACATGATCATGTATATATACCCAGTGAAATTATTACTGCAGTCAAGCTAATTAAATATTTCAACTCTTCACATAGTTACCATTGTTGTGTGTGGTAAAAGTACTTGAAATCTACTCTTTTAGCAAATTTCCAGTATTCTGTACAGGATCTATAATAATAAAAGTATAATATGCTAATTAGACTGGACAGCTGAACAACCTTCCAGATGTACTTCCAGACAACCTTCTGGATAAAGCTGGGGCTGCAAGGACCGAGGCAAGCCACCATGGCTGCAAAGACCAAGCCCCTTGCATGAATTTCATGCATTGGGCCTCTAGTTAAGTATAAGCATCATGTTGTACATTAGGTCTCTACATAACTACAAATTCTTGTTCAAAGTACTCTAGACCCTATCATTAGGACCTCCAATATGCAGCATAATTAATATTACCTAAGATTTTTAATTTTATATTTTATTGATTTTTTTACGGAGAGGGATAGAGAGTTAAAAACATCGATGACAGAGAAACATTGATCAGCTCCTTCCTGCACACCCCCTGCTGGGAATGTGCCCGCAACCAAGGTACATGCCCTTGACCGGAATCGAACCTGGGACCCTTTAGTCCGCAGGCCGGTGTTCTATCCACTGAGCCAAACCAGTCAGGGCTTACCTAAGATTTTTGATACTTATAATATATTTCTCAGTAAGAGATATGTCATGTTACACACACACACACATACACACACACACACGCCCTATAAGCTGAGAAGTTTGATATGAATGCGATGACTTAACTTTTATTGTTGTTAATTCTCACTTGAGGATATTTTTTCCATTGATTTTTAGAGAGAGGGGAAGGGAGGGGGGAGAGTCAGAGAGAGAGAAGCATCAATGTGGGAGAGACATATCAATAGGTTGCTCCTGCACCAGGGCCAGGGATGGAGCCTGGAACCGAGGTACACCCTTGACTGGAATCAAACCCAGGACCTTAAGTCCGCAGGCTAGCACTCTATCAACTTTAGCCAAGCTGGGTAGTGCATTGATGACTTAATTTAAAGACTATCCATTGAATTCTCCAAAGGCCAGTGATTCTTCTTAGGTCTCCTATTAAGTCAAAAAACAAGAAACCCTAGAATCCTGGCAAAACAGGAATCTGAGTACAACTTAAAAATTAAGAACATAGAATTTCAAACATCTAACTGCCTTTCTTCCA
>PVJC01000001.1:211952-276731 GCA_004026665.1 Murina feae
ATATATATATATATATATATATATATATATATATATATATATATATATATAAAATTTGCAAAGTGTCCCCTCAAAGTTTGACCAGGAATTCAATCGCTTGCTATGATGTGCGCTAACCACCAGGGAGCAGCATGGAACATGGTGGGTGACCAGTGGTGGTGGCAGGGTGCTGAGGGAGTGAGAGAAGGAGGAGGTGGGGAGGTGGGGAACCTGATTGGCCCTGATTGCTGGCCAGGCCTAGGGACCCTTCGCATGCACGAATTTTGTGCACCAGGCCACTTTCATAATTTTGTGTACTGGGCCACTCTCAGATGGAGACATCACTTTCAGAACAATTGGGTAGAATAAATATTTTAATTGAACCAAACATACTTTGTTCTCAATTACCCCTCAATGCAAAGCTCTCCCTCTGAGAGGCTCAGGCAAAGCCCTGTTCTCATCCTGCAGACAATATGTGAGGAGACTGAATCACATAAAGAATGGTATTGCAACGTGGTGATAGAAGAAAGAACGGAGGAAAGGTCCCTAATTCACAGTAAGAGGAGGTGAAGAAAAATTATTTCATTCACAGAATTATCTAAACGTCTCTTATTACATTACTGTGGGGTCTTTGCTTTAAAGATGACTGCTAAAAGTAGTTTTTTGGTTTGTCTGTTGGTTTCTTTTCCTCTAGGGAACCATGTTTAAAAAAAAGTCACTGCTGTCTAGTATTCTGGAACCTGTAAGACAATTGATTTTACAAATGTGGTTGGTTAAAGAAGAAAAAGTCTAAATAGTTTTCAGTTTACTGCCCATCTGTGACTTGATTTTGTTGACCTGATAATAATAAAAAAATGGAAGGGACAGTAAATCTTTTACCTAGAAACCCTTCTCACACCTTAAGCATAGGAAAATCAAATAGTAACTGCACTCCTATTGACCCATGGGATGAAAAGAAGGTTTCGTCTTTATGTCTGTTCTAATTTTCTGTACCTCACCATCCTGTCACAGCTGTGGCATAAGACTTCAGAGCTTGGGACTTATTTCTGGCATGTTCAGTGACACTTTATAGGACCATATGGCCCCTAATAAATAATACAACAGAAGAAGTTCCTGGATACCCAATGAAACACTCACTTCAGTGTGGATCCAATGATGTCATTACCCCTTTGGTGTAAGTAAATGAAAATCACATAAAACAGCCCCTCCCTGGCATTTATCAGCAGGCAGGAGTTTCACCTAATACTTAATATGAAACTGTATAAACGGGCTTCAGGGAAATATTGGTGACTGACTGCTATGTCTTTATACCATATTATGTTACAGTTTTCACAATGCACTGTTGAAAAAAAATGTCATCCTCAGTGAAGACATTCAAAATTGCTGCAAGTCCACCAGCTGCCCTGCATTTCCTACATTTATTTAATAGTGTGTCCTATTAAACAACAAAATTCTAAAGCAAAGGTGATAGTGAAATTGAGGGGATGCAAATATCTGTGGACTTTACAGAGCAAAGGAAGCAGAGGAAATTTTTTAGTATTCTGGTTCCATTTTTTAAAATTCACTGTTAATAGAGTGCAAACATAAATCTCAAATTGGTTCCTCAGGTAAATACAAAATCAGGGAATTGCTGCCTGTTGTGTGTGTCTGTGCTCGCTATGGCGCTAAGTATTTGAAATCCTGCAATGACTATAGAGGATAAAGAGCAGGATCACTCTGATCCCAAATCATCTTGTACTTTAGAGCAAATTCTGTACTTTTCAAGAAGCCATTCATCTGAAACTCAAGTAGTAAAGCTGCTTCTACATGCTCAACAGCACAACTATAACAGCTATATCTGGACTTCAATCCCAGGCACCATTATGAGGGTTGAGGAGATGTCATAATAGGGGATGTCTGCCCTCATGGCCCCTTGAGTAGATTACATGGGTCTCTTCCATTGAAAAGATTAACCCAGTGTTAAACCATCAATTCTTCATGTCTATAAGGTACCAGGACTGTTCAATATTAATCCAGTGTTTTACAATGTTTTATATAAGGAATTTTTACATCCATGACTTAAGTCAATCTCACTGCATCTACTTAGAGGAAGTAGCTTTTAAATAATAAAAATAATGCACTCAATTATTTAATGACTTGCTCAGGTTCTATAGCAATACTAGAATCCAGATCCAACATCTTCTCCTTCTAGTCAAGGCCCCTTCCCTAAATATCAATGGTAGCATAAACAAGTAGTTCTCATAACAAATTAATAAATGGAGAGCAGACAAGCCATCACACCCTGAGTAAATATGCCAGCTTCTTAGCTAACATAACCCTGTAAGATTCCTCTATCCTATATAATAAAAGCCTAATGTAGTCCTAGCTGGTTTAGCTCACTGAATAGAGCATTAGCCTGGGGACTGTAGGGTCCCAGGTTCGATTCCAGTTAAGGGCATGTAACTTGGTTGTGGGCACATCCCCAGTGGGGAGTGTGCAGGAGGCAACTGATCGGTGCTTCTCTCTCATCAATGTTTCTAACTCTCTATCTCTCTCCCTTCCTCTTTGTAAAAAAAAATATATATCTAATCTAATAAAAGAGTAATATGCTAATTGCATCACTTTTCTACATCCCAAGCTACGCCCACCAACCAATCAGAGTGGCTATATGCAAATTAACCCAATCAAGATGGCGGCCAGTAGCCACAGAGCTAGAGCAAACAGGAGGGCTTTGTTGCCCCAGCAATGGAGGAAGCTGCCTGACTAGGTCAGCTGTGACCTCCACTTAAGGCAACAAAATTTCAATTACAGAAGATAAATAAACCCCAGATACCTGCTTCCAGTCAGCCTCACTGGGAGCTTGACTGAAAATGGCCCTCAGCCCCTCACCCAGGCTGGCCAGGCACTCCAGCAGGGACCCCTACCATGAAGGGGATATGGCCAGTCTGAAAATGGCCCTCAGCCCTTCACCCAGGCTGGCCAGGAACACAAGCGGAATGCCCCACCCTGATCTGGGACTCCCTTCAGGGCAAACCAGCTGGCCCCTACCCGTGCACTAGGCCTCTATCCTATATAATAAAATGGTGATATGCAAATTGACCCTAACAGCAGAACCACTGGGAATGACTGGTCACTATGACACACACTGATCACCAGGGGCAGACGCTCAATGCAGGAGCTGCCCCTGGTGGTCAGTGCACTCCCACAGGGGGAGCTCTGCTCAGCCACAAGCCAGGTTGAAAGCTGCCAATAGAGCAGTGGTGGTGGAAGCCTCTCCTGCCTCCTCAGCAGCGCTAAGATTATCTGACTGCAGCTTAGGCCTGCTCCCCGCTGGCAAGTGCACATCCCCCGAGGGCTCCTGGGCTGCCAGAGGGATGTCTGACTGCCAGCTTAGTTCCGATCACCAAGGGAGCGGGCCTAAGCCAGCAGGTGGACATCCCCCAAGGGGTCCCAGACTGTGGCCACAGCCGGGCTGAGGGATCCCCCGAGTGCACAAATTTTTGTGCACCAGGCCTCTAGTATATATATATTTAAAAAGCCTAATATACTAAGTGTCTGGTCATCCAGTTGGCTGTTCAACCAATCAAAGTGTAATATGCTAATGATATGCTAAGGCTGTTCAACTGCTCACTATGACGTGCACTGAACACCAGGGGGCAGATGCTCTGACTGTAGGTTAGCTTGCTGCTGGGGTCCGGCCAATTGGGACTGAATGAGATGGGCTGGACATGCCCCGGAGCCCTCCTGTGATTCCTCCCTGGCTGGTCAACCTCCCATGTCTCTCCCTGCTCTGATTGTGCACCAGTGGGGTCCCTTGGCCTGGCCTGTGCCCTCTTGCAATCTGGGACCCCTTAGGGGGTGTTGAAGAGTTGGAATGACCTGTTGCTATGACATGCACTGACCACCAGGGGTCAATGCAGGAGCTGCCCCCTGGTGGCCTGCGTGCTCCCACTCAGCCAGAAGCCAGGCTCATGGCCGGTGAGCACAACAATGGTGTGGGACCTCTCCCACCTCTGCGGCAGTGCCAAGGATGTCTGACTGATGGCTTAGGCCCAGTCCCCGAGGGCTTCTGGACTGTGAGAGGGCACAGGCGGGCTGAGGCATCCCTCCCCCCCACCCTTCCCCACCTGAAGTGCATGAAATTTTGTGCACCAGGCCTCTAGTTTCTGGTAAATAAACAGAAACACGTGTTTATTAAGCATGTGACATATGCTAAGCACTGTTCAAGGTCCTTCATAAATAACTTTCTTGGGGGACAGTGGACTCATTTATTACTATCTCTGAATGGATCATTGAGTTTAGGTTAGGAATCTACTAAAGACCCTTCCTGGTTTAAGACGACTTAACTCAATGACTTAAGATTCATATAGAAAACTGATACCCTTTCTGAAAGCATGTAAATCAACCATGTCTTCCCTGCATTGCATGCTCCTCTCCTCAAATGTGCTCACCCCCTCCCCTGCCACAGTCAGCACTTCTCTCATTGGGCAAAGGTGGTGCTTATATGTTTGGATTAAATGTCACCATAGCATAGTAATTCCATCCCTGGATCAGTGATTTGCTATGTGCTTCTTCTTTTCTTGAGACCATCTGGATCTAACTAATGCCTGATAACTTCAATTACTTATTAGTATCTCTACAATGTAAGCATCAAGCGGGTAAAATTTCTGCCTATTTTTGTTTATTATTGAATCACCGACACCTAAAATTATGCCTGGAAATATAAGCGGCTCAATAAATATTTGTTGAGTGAATAGTTGGGTTATTAACTGATCATTCTAAAGTGGGGATAGAAAGATAGAAAAATCTGGCTTACTTATCAGTTTCTATTTTCAACACACTCTCTGAGTTCATCTGAGCTAAAGAATTTAACAAAGAGAACAGTCCTGTGTTGTAACAGAACACTCACCATTTACAAAGCGTAAATCTCAAAATGTTCAAGTTCAGGTGGAGCGCAGACTTCCCCCAGTGGGGCAGGTACAATGCTCATGCCACAGTCTTCCTGCTTGCGGTTCCCATGCATCAGGCAGGTCCTAACACCCACAGTGCCAGGCCTCAGCACGACAATGGTGGAGCTCAGAATAGCACCTCTCTGTTCTCCTGTAGGATCTACAATTTCCTCACCTTATAAAATTGTGATTAACTACTAGTCCTGCCTAATTTATAAAGTGTTTTGTTAGTAAAGATCAAATTAGATGGTTCATAGAATGTCCTTTAAAAAGTAAAATGTGAGGCATTTAATCCTTTGCTTTTCTCTAGGTATGTAGTGCCTTTTTCCTCACATGAAAGAATACTTTTAAGCATTTCCTCCTCAGTGGAGAGAATGCTGAAATGTTTTCTAGATGCTAGTATCTAGTATCCAGTGTAACCAAACATCCCTTCTCCATTGCCCATGACACCAGTCTAAAAATTCTACCAGAGATAACTAACTCTTTTGGTTTTGGAAGCTATCATCTGAGAAATGCACTCTTCTATTCTATGGGAAGCCATAACCATTGCTAGAATCAAGAGTGATATGTAATGCCAACTACCACCTAATGAGGAACTGGGGGGATATAATCTAAGAAAAGAAAGATTTCTCAAGGGAGGAGAAGAAGGTGTCCCTGGAAAGTTCAGGAGTGAAAGGTGTTCCTATAATGGGTTGCAGATAGGGGTCAAGATTTAATTCTGAGCAGCCCTAACACCAAATGGCAAGGCCTCAGGATCCCAGTGGATAGAAACAGAAAGGTCTTCAGTCTTTCCTTTATTAAACTCTAAACTTGGCCCCGTCAAAATCCCCTTTGGATTAAACTCCTAGCATGTGCTGTTAGGTATCTGTAAAATTTAGAGATGTTTTTCATTCTTTCTTACTGGGACAGCAGTTTATAAATCCTGTTATCCAAAAAGAGAAGTGAGGCACAATGCAGATAACAGGCTCGTTGAAGGTCCTTCATTGATTGAACTGCCCTCAGAACTTCAGTCACTAAATGCCACCCTACGACCATTGCCACTACTTGCTTGACGTCGTGTAGAACACTAAAGCCTGGCATCGCCAAGAGTGAGGGCAAAGCCTACTATTTAATAATCCAGGTGAGGGCTCCGCTGCCTTCCAGGCTCTACCTGTTTAATTCCTTCTCCCCCCTTCCTCCACCTGATTTCAGCCAGTAGTACATCCAACGCAGAAGAGAGGAAAATGAACTCGTAATGAAGCCCATGAACCCCAGCAAGCACCAGCTGTCTCTAGGGAGTATTTGAGAGAAAACTATGCAAGCTTTAAATTGTTCCTCAGAATTTAATTATTGAAAAGCACTTGAAAATCTTGGTTTGGGGATGCTATCTCCTCATCAATGCATTTTTATGACTTCACACAAAAGCCATTCTCAGGAACGAGAGAGTGAAGACATTAAGATGAGCCTACGTAGTGAGATTTTGTGCTGTGCTATTTAACAAGCATTTATTGAGTATTCAATAGGTCCAGGAACTGGGGACTAGATATGTAAAGATAGATAAAGCTTTTCAGGTTTTCAAGGACTTTATAGTTGAGACAAACAATATAATTATGACACATTGGGAAATGTGCTGAATTTGTTCTTTAACAGAGCATGTTATTGAGAAATAAAAAGATGCCCTAGCCGGTTTGGCTCAGTGGGTAGAGTGTGGGCCCCTGGACTGAAGGGTCCCAGGTTTGATTCCAATCAAGGACATGTACCTCAGTTTCAGGTTCGATCCTCAGCCCTGGTCAGGGCATGTGGGGGAAGCAACCAGTTAATGTGTCTGTCACATGGATGTTTTTTTCTGTCTCTCCCCCTCCCTTCCACTCTCTCTAAAATAAAAATAAAAATAAATCAATGGAAAAATATCCTCAGGTGAGGATTAACAAAAATCAAAACAAGAAATAAAAAGACTAACCAGTCTTAGTACTTCCTTTCTCTACCTCCATCTACAAGAAAAACATTCACTGTTGTAGATCCAAAGACCAGTTGAAGGGGACTAATTGGATATGACTCTCCAAGACAGAGATAGGAAATGGGGCGAGATTTTTAAGTGGGGAAAGTTGAAGTGGCTGGCCATGAAGTTTGAGCTTCTCCCAAGAACTGAACACAGAAGACAGAATTGCGGGCAGGTGTGCCTCTGGATGGTGGGTGACAGAAGGGTAGCTATGATGTGGCCTCCGTGGTAATGCTGTGAACCAAGGAGAGGTGCCCAAGGGACAGATGGCAGAGCCCACACCAGACCACTTCCTTCCTCTTTTGACAACATACACATTCCAGTTTCTCGCACATCTCCTGGCAGGGGGTGGGAGGCTGTGCCATAACTAAGATTCAAAGCTTTGTCATTGAGATAGAAAGGGGCCTCTGAACGATTAAGGATCACCAGAGGAACTTCTGAAAGTGGTAATTCTTGTGCTTGCAGTTTGGATCAATACAAACCTCTTCCTGTCACTCTTTGTTCACTTTCAACATCCTTGCAGTTTTAGGTGTATGGGTTTACATTCTCCTTCTAACTGTTCTCATCCGACTTTTGAAGGATGGTGTCCACTGAACCAGTCAGGGATCTTTCCTTGCCAGCAACAGAAACTCAGCCCTAATGCATTCAAGCAGAAGGACGTTCCCTAGAAAAAAATATCGGGCGCAGCGAATCGAAGAAACATTAGAGAAGCAAGGCAGTTGCAGGAGTGAGAACCAGGATTAGAACTGGTATAGTCCCTACTGTGCAGGACACATTCATGGGGACAAAGTGGATACCAGACACTTCTGTCTTTTTGGACCTCTAAGTTTCAAATCCCAGAGAAGAATCCCCCCACCAAGTTCATATGTTCACTTTTTTTCCTAGGACAAGGCCCCTGATATTGTTAACTTCCAGACTGATTCTAATGCATAAGAACTATTTCTTCAAAACAAGGACAAGATGTTGTTTGGAAAGAGAAACTGGTAGCGGGTGAGTTAAGGAGAATAATTACACAGTGCGTCTTCCTGGCTTTGGGTCATTGCCAGCTACCACTCTTCCTGCACTGTCCCCCCACCCCCCAGGCTTGCTGCCTACCACAGCCTGCTCCGCTCATGGCTCTTCCTGTTCTTCATACTGTAGCTTGAACTCTGAACTAATATAATAAATATTAGATGCTATCTGAAGTCAATTAACTTGAATGTAAGTTTTTCTTGGAGCTGTCTAGGTTCTGAACTGTGCTAGAAAGATGTGTAGAGGCTCCAGGGGAGGCAATCCACTGGACCAGGAAACTCTTCGCTCTCTGTGGGCGCCAAGTTGCTTTCCTCCACCTCTCAGATTGCATCTCCATATATACACCAGCATGTTGGTCTTTCCTTGGGGCAAGAGCACTTGTGTCTGGGTCAAGTGAACAAGGTAACTCTCCCTGGGGTCTGTGTGGTTATCTCAAAGTCAGAATATTCAGGAACAAAAGAAGTTCCTAACCAGCACCACACCTAATTGAGATACATCCACCTGGATTGCCCTAGTATCATCTTCTTTAGCCTCTGGCTTTAAATGAAGGATGATTCAGACGCCAGAGGAGCTTCTAGAAATCCGTAATGGACTAGAAGTCTCCATCATGTCTTATTAAATTGACATTATGTGAAGGCTAGAGGTGGTGAGTCCAAACTACCACTATTAGCTAGCTTTAGTCAGAGATGGCATCAGACTTAGGATGCAATACCAAGCAATGTGCAGAAAACACACAAAACCACTCAAGCAATTTTTAATAAATTCAAGTTGATCAAGCTCCCCTCCATATTTCTGCTTCCCTTAAAAAGTGATTTTGCAAAAATAATTTACTGAAAGTGTTGCTTTCTTTCAGTCAGACTTCCAATTTATTTTTGAAAAATTTCAAGTGGGTTTTTGCTTGCAAGACACCACCCAAACTGCTCTTATAAAATCGACAATAAACTTCCATGTTCAAAACCCAAAACATTGTTTTTCTATGCTCAGCTTCTCAGCTGCAATTCACAGAGCTGAACACCCAGTCTTCTTACAGCGGTCATCTGCCTTTTTCGCCACTTTTTCTCTTTCACCTTAATAGGTTCCGTCTTCTTTCCCACACCATATTCTGGTTCCCCGGGTTTGATGCTAAGCCCTCAGCTTCGGTGATTTTATCCATTCCCCATGCTTTAAAAAGTTACTCACTCATGGGCCACAGGAGGGATATTTGCGCCTCAAACCTGTTCCTTGTATGCCAGACTCATTCATCAAACTGCTATTTCACTTTTCCATTTGGAACTCACACCTGCATCTCAAATTAACTGGTCCAAAACAGAAATCTTAATTTTGCTATTTATTTCCCAGGTGTATTCTTTTTCTAGTCTTGCCACTTGATTAAAGGCCGTCAACCAGTACTCAATTGCTTAAGTCAGAAATTTAGCATCATCCTTGACTTTTCCTTTTCCCAACCTCCCATTCTGCTGTATCAGTAAATCCTAGAAATTTAATCACAAAGATACCTCAACTATATCAACTTCTCTCTGTTTCTACTGCCAATACTTTAGTCTAAGACATTATTGTCTCTTGCCTGGTATATTAAGTATGAAGAGTTTTGTCTTACTTTTTCCTTACCTACAAATCACTTTCCTACTAGCTGGTCTTGGGCAAAACTCAGGAGATGTCACTCAAATTCTGACCCCTCCCTTTCTTTCACTACCTTCTTCCCATCAGTTCCTTTAACCCACTCAGATTCCCAGAGGCCTCTGGCTTCCTCATCGCTCGCTAAGGACCATGGCTCCTCAGTGTGGCCTCTCTTAAAGCCAGGCAACGTTCCCTATTGTTGACTTCCTCTTGCTGTCTACCTCTCTGCATACTCTGACTCCTATAATGTTGAATCAAATCCCAAGTTGAGAAAGACTATTCCATCCTTTGGAAACCACCCTTCAGTTTTGTACGTGGGTAATCAAGACTTACAGAGACAAAGGCATTTCCATAAAAGTATACGGCTTGGCTAAAAAGCCACTTCGTAATTTTATGAGCCTTTGGAGAATTCTGCCCAGGGGATGGAAAAGCTTAACTATCTTTGCGTGCAAGATTTTTCAATAAAATGTATGTGGACATTACTAGTGGATACACTTATATAGAATTAGAGATTTCAGATATGCTAGTAAGCATGAAAATACACCTTTGGGATCAGGTGGTCCAAAGTCCATAATCTATAAATGAAACAATTTAACCTTAGGGATGATTGGGCTCAGAGTTCCAGTCTGCCCAGACCTCCTGGAGTTACTGCTCTTTCCAAAATATCTTGCTTTCTCTGTTGAAATTAAATGTTATGAGATCGTTTTGTAATACAGTAGGTATAGGAGATAAATATTTAATAATAAAATATTTATTTTTATTAATCCTCACCAAGGATATGTACTGTTTTGTAAAATTTTTCATTTTAGAGAGAGAAGAAGGGAGGAAGAGAGAGAGAAACATCAATGTGAAAGAGAAATGGATTGGTTGCCTCTTGTATGTGCCCTGACTGGGGATTGAACCCACAACCTAGGTATGTGCCCTGACCGGAAATCGAACTGGCAACCTTTTGGTGTTTGAGATGATGTGCCAACCATCCAAACCACCTGGCCAGGGCCAGTAATACTTATTACTTACTTAAATATTCAAGGCTTTGTTCTAAGCACTTTATGTATGTCAACGTATTGAATTCTTGCCAAAGCAGAAAGCTGTAAGTTAAAATTAGTTTCCAAATGTTATAAATAAGGAAACCGAGGCTCAGAGAGTTCAGTATGTTTATTGCCTAGTGTAGGCAATACTGAATAAACTGGGATTATGGTTCCAACGAGTGAGGCTGCAATCCCAAACTCTGTCCTGTGGATGGGTCAGAAGCAATATTCACTGTGCACTGTTCTGCTTGGTGTTATGAAGCATTTTTACCTGCATTAATTTAGCTACACCAATGCAACCCATATGTGTCACCTGGAGAAATACTGTCATTGGTGACAAAGTCTATTGTAATAGGAAACCTGTAAGTCTTCTGGAGTTTCTTCTGGAATCTTACATGCTGTTTACATTTTAACGCCCCCAAACAGACACCTTCCCAACATTCACTCACCAGAGTCCCCCAAATGGAAGCCTTTTTCTGCAGCAGTTCTTCACTGAGATGTGTGGACAATGGGTGTGGGGTTTGTCAGGCTGTACAATCAGCAAACAGGTTAAAACTGGTTATGACTGGGCAAGTCGCTTTCTTAAGGAGACCTTGAGCTACTTTCCTTGGTTGAGAGCCCACAGGAGCCCCACCTTCCTCATCCTAGTGGGCTTCTCTCCAGTTCTAGAAACTTGAAAATTCATGTTTATTATGTAGGACAATTTAATCCTCTTTATTTTAAACACCTTCTTTCTTACCATGCCTCAAAGCCACTATTGTCACAGCCAAAAGTGCCATCATCTTGTTTTGCTAAACAAAAGGTTACCTGCTCCAGAGAGAACCGATAAAGCGCTCCCTGAGGAGAAACTGCTGCAGTCAATTGTGGTTTTAGTTCTCTCTCTCTCTCTCTTACTCTCATAATAATCTTATCAGGTAGAAATAACCACATTTTAGCAGAGAGGAGATGGAAGTTGAAAGGGGTTAAGTGACAAGCCTGGGTCATGCCCTTAGAAGATAGAGGAAATGCGTTCCATTCAGGATCCTCCGATTCCAAATCTTGCCTTCTTAAACTTAGTTTCCCTCTCTATTTATTCTCTATCAGCAGTTCTAGATCCAAATTTTTGCATAACTTGTCATACGTCTGCACATGTTCTCATACCTTCTCAACATCCTACGTATCTTCTACATAAATGTATATCTAACCTTTTCCAAAATTCATTTTGCAATACTATCACTTGAGAGTACAATTGTAATTGTAAAATTATCAGATTTAGCTTATGCCTCCAGAAAGACTGAGTCTTTAAAATATAGATCTTTTTTAAGGTAGCTGTTAAAAACGTTGATAATCTTTATTTTAACAATACTCCAACAGCTTGATTCAGCTATTAAATTCTCATACTTTGCATTTGATACTGGCATATGTAATCAACAAATATTTTATTGTTGCAAAAATAAAAATAGCCCTAACTGGTTTGGTTCAGTGGATAGAGCATCGGCCTGCGGACTGAAGGGTCCCAGGTTCGATTCCAGTCAAGGGCATGTACCTTGGTTGCGGCCACATCCCCAGTAGGGGGCGTGCAGGAGGCAGCTGATCGATGTTTCTCTCTCATTGATGTTTCTAACTCTCTATTCCTCTCCCTTCCTCTCTGTAAAAAAACCCAATAAAATATAAAAAAAATAATAAAAATAAATCATACAAAAGCAGTTCATCCCCACCACATCCACCTTCTCTGCTTCTAGAGTTATTTCTCTTATCTTTTAGGTCTGGTGCCTTCTACGTCTCTCCCGAGAACTTTTAAAATACGCTTTTACACATTATATACAGCTTATATTCTGTTTGAAAGTACTATTTTCACTTAACTAGGATCACACATTAACAAGGTTTTGCCTTGTTTTAAAAAAAATTCAGCAATACACCTTGGAGATCTTTCCATAATATTCTATGCATCATCCCCCATCATCTTTCTCCAAACTTATCACAAAGGCCCCTTAACACTACTCCTCTCCTCACTGCCGACATCATCTTTGAAAGCATAAGTATGATGGTCACTTCCTTGCTAAAACCCTTCAACCGTTTCCCAGTTCAATTCAAATGAAAACCAAACTCCACACCAAGGTTTCTGAGCCCCTCCAGGTTCTGTACTTTCCATTCTCTGGAATTTATCTCTTAATAGTCTCCCACTCTAGCCCTCATTCAGAGATTGACTTTACCTTGCTATTCAGTCTGTCTGGGATCCTTTTCACCAACCTCACTTTGCTCTCTGCTCAAATGCCCATGGCTCCAAAAGCCCTTTGTTGGACAGCACCTTTCTATGCTCACCATCTCTTCAAAGTTTTCCCAATAACTACAATTGTACATATTAAGTTGTTTGTTGTTTGTCTGCCCCATTCAAATGTCACCTCTAAAAGGATATAGTTTATTTTGTTCACCCTTATATCCTTAGAAGCTAAGACCCTGTCTGCACATTCACAAATAAAGAATTCACCAAATAATCCAGTCTCAATTTTTATAGCTGCTGCACAGTAGTCCACTGATTGTCTATGCCTTTCATTATAATTTACCTTGTTTTCATGTTTGTTTGTTTATTATGCTGTTATAAGCAAGGCTGCCATGAACATCAAGAGAAATCCATTTGGAGGGAGGGAAGGACCTTTTCCATTATTTTGCTTGATATGAGTGCTGTTTGATATAAGACTGTTTGGTTTAAAATAATTTGCCATACTAACCATTCATTTTGTCTGGTTTTCTGTACCTGAGTTTACAATTGAAGGCAGGAGAGAGATAGAGATAGAGATAGAGATAGAGATAGAGATAGAGATAGAGATAGAGATAGAGATAGAGATAGAGATAGATAGAGATATAGAGATAGATAGAGAGATAAAGAGAGATTCTGATATTCTGAGTCACTTAGTTGGTTCCAGCCAAAATCTCAGACCCTTGAGGCATGGAAGAGGAATTATTAATAAGCCGAAGGTACACTGGTTCTCGATTTACCTCTCTGCTGGAGTGAATTTGCTGCCATCATGTTTATATCTCTTTAAAAGTATCATTTACTCAGCAAACATCCATTTGGGTTCTCTCTACTTGATGAACGGAACTGGAAATGCTAGGTCTGGCTGTTCACTCTGGCTGAGAAGGCAGTTGAAGAGACTGGAGATCTGAGTCAGAGAGGATCGGTAGCCTCTGAATATCGTATCTCCATAAAACAAGCCTTGGCAGCCACTGCAGCATATTCCCCATTGTATCTGCTCTGATAGAATCTTCAATAATTAAAAAAAAAGTTTTCATCAGTCACTGACATAATTCTGCCTTTCTTTATTTATCACTCCAACCCATTGCACTTCATCTGCTGATGAATTCTGCCTTCCTTCTTGGTTCCTATTATCACTGGGTCTCAAGATGTATAATAGCCTAAAACCCTACATCAAACCTCTCAGTTCAACAATTCAGATCCCAAGTGAAAGAAGAATTTCTTTTAAAATGAAGAAAACGTATATTGATGAATTCTGAGCACACATCCACTGAATGCTTCCTATTTGAATATTTAGGCAAGTTATTTTATACCTAATATTTAACAGCGTGATGGTACCCTTTCCAGCAAAGTAAATGTCATTACCTTTGTAATCAAACCAATCAGGGAAAAAGACCCAACAATTCTACATTAAGGAAATGAAATACCTTTGGTGTAGAGGGAGCTGCTGAACTATAATAATGGAGAGGAAACAATTGATATTGGACCAAATTCTTAGCAGAGTGTTTTGTACCTAAGGCATAAGTATAATAGGATAATACCTAAAAGTAGCTCTATTGCTTTTGGTAAAACACTTTTTTTTCTCACTTGAAACTAGTCACTTAACTTCTAAGATTCCAACTATCTCTATGGTTCTGTGTATAAATAGCAATTTTTGGAGCTATTTAAGACATAGCTTTAAAGATGTGCATGTTTCTAGTTTGAGAAAGGACTTAGACTTATTTTCATTAGAGTATTTCTGGCTCATTGGAAGGACCCAGACTCAGACTAATTCAGACCCAGACTCCTGGCCTAGTTGCAGAAGGAAAATTTTAGTTCGTTATTACTGTCAAAGGAAGGAAGCTTTTGGAACTAAGCACATCTTCCCGGTGTTTTTAAGTGGACAGAAAATGTAATTGCACCACTAGATGTTATTGTTATTTACTGATTTATATCCTATTCTTCACAAGACCAAAAAGACTGCAGAATTTCAAGCAACACTTTTCCTCTCCTAAGACTTGCTTATTATTTCTCCAGCAGTAGCTGGTTACGAAGGTTAAGTATGTAGAGCTTTGCGTTCTTTTTGATGTGTGAATCAATCCACTATCAGCCACTGAACTGGGCTTAGGGGAAGTGAAAATTCAAAATCCAGGCATACACTCCAAAGTAAGGCACTTCCCTGAGGTGTCCTTTATGTGATGGGTATTCTCCTGAGGATTTCAGTTAAGGCAGGACTGCTGGTGCAAGTGGCTCTTGCAACAGAAAATAATTTTCCTCTTGAAGGAAATCCACTATGGATGCATATTACAGAACTGTTGTATTCTTTCAGACTGGGATCTCCTCAAGGGCAAGTCCTATAATTTATTCATGCTTTGTCCTCAAAGAGTTTCCTCTCTGGCATATAGTATGTACAAAATAAATGATATTGAACTGATTGTTCTTAAGTTCTTTCTTGATATGAAACCATGTTTTATTAGAGTATTTTAATGGGGAGTGCATTGGATCTATAGATTGCCCTGAGTAGTATGGATGTTTTAATAATGTTGATTCTACCCATCCATGAACATGGTATGTTCTTCCATCTGTTTATCTCTTCCTCTATCTATTTTTCCAGTGTCCTGTCATTTTTCAAAAGTCCTTAGTTAAGTTATTTCCTAGATATCTTATTTTTTTTGGTGTGATGGTAAGTGGGATTCTTTTTTTAATATCTCTTTCTGTAAGCTCACTATTGGTGTATAAAAATGCCATAGACTGCCCTGACCAGTTTGGCTCAGTGGATAGAGAGTCGGCCTGCGGACTCAAGGGTCCCAGGTTCAATTCCGGTCAAGGGCGTGTACCTTGATTGCGGGCATATCCCCAGTAGGGAGTGTGCAGGAGGCAGCTGATCGATGTTTCTCTATCATTGATGTTTCTAGCTCTCTATCCCTCTCCTTTCCTCTTTGTAAAAAATCAATAAAATGTATTTTTAAAAATGCCATAGACTTCTTGGCATTAATTTTTTTATCCTGCTACATTGCTGAATTCATTTATTAAGTCTAATAATTTTTTGATGGAGTCTTCAGGGTTTTCTATGTATAGTATTAGGTCATCTGTGAATAATGACAGTTTTACGTCTTCTTTTCCAATTTGGATACATTTTATTTCTTCTTGTCTGATTGCTATGGCTAGCACTTCCCGAACTATGTCGAACCGGAGTGGTGAAAGTGGGCATCCTTGTCTTGTTCCTGTTCTTAGGTGAAATGGTTTTAGTTTTTGCCCACTGTATATGATGTTGGCTGTCAGTTTGTCATATAAGGCTTTTTTTATATTGAGGTATGATCCCTCTACTCCCATTTTGCTGAGGGTTTTTATCAAGAAAGGGTGTTGGATTTTGTCAAATGCTTTTTCTGCATCAATTGATATGACTATATGGTTTTTATCTCTCAATATGTTTATGTGATGTATTACATTTATTGATTTGTGGATATTGTACCATCCTTGCATCCCCGGGATAAATCCTACTTGGTCATGGTGTATGATCTTTCTGATGTAATGCTGAATCTGATTTGATAGAATTTTGTTGAGGATTTTGGTATTTATGTTCATGAGGGAGATTTGCCTGTAATTCTTTTTCATTGTGTTGTTTCTCATAATTCACTTTGTCACATGAAAGTGGCCTTGTGTAAGGGATTACAAATATCATGAAATTCTCAATGTTGAGTAATTAAATTCATGTAATATCATTTTGTGATTTTCAAACCAAGGAAGCTATCGTTGAGAAGGCCTAAAACACAGATGCTAACAGTGTCAGCAAGAAAATTATAATGAATTTATGTTTGATTCTAAATTCACCTGAGTAGCAGCAATGTTTAAAAAAACACTTTGTTTTTTTAATTTCCAGATATCTGCAGCTTTCTGATTACAGAGATATTCAAGCATTGCCATTCTTAATTATATACTGTAGAAATACTTCATTAACAGTACCTTTTTAATTGGATTGATTTGAGAGACAGAGAGAGAGAGAAAGAGAGAGAGAGAGAGACAGAGAGAAAGAGAGAGAGAGAGAGAGAGAGAGAGAGAGAGAGAGAGAGAGAGAGAGAGAGAGAGAGAGATCCACTTATTTATGCATTCATTGGTTGATTCTTGACTGGGGATCAAACCTACAACCTTGGCATATTGGGATGATGCTCTCGCAAGAGTCCTCAAACTTTTTAAACAGGAGGCCAGTTCACTGTCCCTCAGACCATTGGAGGGCCAGACTATAGTTTAAAAAAAAACAACTATGAACAAATTCCTATGCACACTGCACATACCTTATTTTGAAGTAAAAAAACAAGGTGGCAAAAACATCTGATGGGCTGGATAAATGTCCTTGGCGGGCCGCATGTGGCCTGTGGGCCGTAGTTTGAGGATGCCTGCAACCAATAGAGTCACCTGGCCAGAGCCATTAACATTACATTTAAATAGTGCTTTACATCCAACATTTTCTTCAAAAGTGAGCAGCTTGACCAGAAATGTACATGCTTTTGTAGTGATGGACCTTGAGTTTGAGTAAAAAAAAAAGTTTCACATTAATGTGGTCAAACATGTGTTCCAAATATGGCAAATCATGAATAAACTCTGTTCTGAAAAAGTAAAAACAAACAAACAAACAAACAAAAACCCCATAAAAAACAAATGGCCTGGTGAATCTACACATTTCATTCATTCACTCAACAACTTGAATTGCAGCTATTTTTAAAATAAAATTGTATTTACTTAATATTCTAGTTGAACTAATCTTCATATTCTCATTGGGCTATTTTTAAAAATCTAATTCAATTTTAGCATTATGCTAGCTGTATAGCATTAATAGGAAAGCTGGCATCTTTCTAGATTCTAGAATGTAATATTGCATTTAGCATTGTAATTCTTTGAAGGTTTGATAGACTTCATCCATAAAAGTATCCAGGCTGAGGACCTTATTTGCAACTAATCACCACTGCAAATTTATTTTTGCAAATAAAGTATGTGGATTTTAATGAAATAACATTCCAGAGACATGCACAGCATGAATCCAACATCTCCCATAGCTTCCAATAGATTCTATTTATTTATTCCAACAATGTGTAATTCTTGAGTATATAAATAGAATCCATTGGAACTCTTATCACTAAGGACCAGAGAAGAATGCTGACTTAAATTTCTTAAGCCAGATTCATAACTTCAACAATCATTTTTTTATTCAAATGTGTTTCCTATAATGTATTACCTATCTCAGAAAGGACATTTTCACCTAACACATATTTCTGTCTTTCACTTGTTTAAAAAAATTAACCAGGGAATAAATATCTGTGAAGCATTTCTTTGGGTACTTTGGGAAAATTTTTAAACTTTCTTACTCTGTTCTTAGACTCTTCTAAATCAGTTTCGTAATTTTAATCTCCTTAAAAAAGGCATATCATCCTGATTTTCAAATGTATTAGTATGAAATGATGTTTTTATATTTAATCTTTCATATGTCTGAGATTCTGTACTCAGAAATATTTAACATATTCATAATTTATTTTTATAAGTTTTGCACAAGTTTTATTTTAGTGACCTTTTATATAAACATTTTTTCCAAAGGTACACTTCTTTTTATTTTCCTTGGTATTACAACTTACACATGATGAATTTATTATTTTTTCCTTCCTCTCTTAAAGGTTCATCTTATTATATTTTAACATTTTAATTTGAGTACTGAGCTCAATCATTTATTTTTATCAAATAATGAAAGGCAAGTCACTCAATAAAATAATAACATTAATGAAAAAATTGGCAATTATTGAAAGAAGTACAAATAGTCCAAAGACATATGAAGAATTTCTCGGTTACATGACAAGAAACATGGAATTGTTTTAGAATAAATGTTTCCCGCTATTGTTTTGGTAAAGACTAAAAATAGTAATAGCACTTAAAGTTAGTATTATTTCAGGGGAAAAAACAACTATCATGCGCTGTTGTTGAGGCTAAAACTTGGCATCAGGTTTCAGAGGGCATTTGTCAATTAATATTAACTTTCATATTCCTGGGTCTCTTGGACAATTTCTACTCTAACAAATGTGAAACATGATTTTCCTTATAGCCTTATTTTTAATAAGGAAAATACATAAGTGCCCATCAATAGGAGAACGCATCAGTAATTACATGATGCTCATGTTATAGAATATCATTCAACAGCTTAAAAATTATGTTGGTGGGTCTTTCCCTGCCCCTTTCAAATAAACTGTTTTTCAGAGCAGATTTAGGTGTACAGCAAAATTGAACGGAAAGTACATGTAACTTCTCCATAACTCATTCCCTCCATGCAATGCTCTCCCCCACTATCGACATCTCTTACCAGAGAAGTGAATTATGTACACTGACAAATCATTATCACTGGAAGTCCATAGTTTACATTAGGGTTCATTCCTGGTGTTGTGCATTCTATAGGTTTTGTCAACTGTATGACATGTATCAATCACCTAGTATCACGCAGAATAATTTCACTGCCCTAAAATTTGTCTGTGCTTTCTTTTTTCTTTTAATCCTGCCTGATCTCAAACCACTGTCAACCACTGATCTTTCAACTGTCTCCATAATCCTGCGTTTTCCAGAATGGAATACAGGTGGAATCATAATTTACGTAGGCCTTTCAGATTGACTTCTTTTACTTAGTAATATGCATTTAAGGTTCCTCCATGCCTTTTCATGACTCCATAGCTAATTTCTTTTCCAACACTAAATATTTCATGGTGGTTGTACCCTTCACCTACTAAAGGAATCTTGATTGCTACTAGGTTTTAGCAATTATGGATAAACAAAGCTGCTATAAACATTCATCTGCAGCCTTTTCTGTAGAAGTAAGTTTTCATATCATTTGAGTAAACACCAAGGAGTGTAATGGCTGGACTGTGTGGGTAAAATTGTATTTAGTTTTGACTGAAACTGTAGGTCTTTAAAAGTACCTGTACTGTACATTTTTTAATTCCATTAGCAGTGAGGGTTCCTGTTGCTCCACGTTCTTGTCACCTTTGATGTTGTCAGTACTCTGGATTTTGGCCATTCTAGCAGGTAGGAAGTAGTATCGTATAGTTATTTTAACTTGCATGTCTCTAAGAACATATAATGTGGAGTATCTTTTCATTTGCTTATTTTTCAGATATATACCTTCTTTATGAACATATTTTTATTGATTTCAGAGAGGAAGAGAAAAGGAGAGATAGAAACATCAATGATGAGGAGAATCATTGACCGGCTGCCTCCTGCATGTCACACACTGGGGACTGATCCCTGTGTCCTGACCAGGAATTGAACCTTGACCTCCTGGTTCATATGTCGATGCTCAACCACTGAGCCACACCAGCTAAGCCAGGTGTATACGTCCTTGAATGAAGTGTTTGTTTATGTCTTTTGGCCATTTTTCAAAATGGTACATCTTTTTACTGTTGAGTTTGAAGAGTTCTTTGTATATTTTGGACAATAGTCCTTTATCAGATATCAGCATCTTGTCATCTTATTCTCTGACAAGAATTCCCAGAGAAGAATTTTTAATTTTAATGAAATCAGCTTAATAATTACTCCTTTCATGATTCCTGTTTTTTTGTATTATTTCTAACAAGTCATTGTCATGTCCAAGGTCAGAGTGTATTCTATGCTATGATCTGGGAGTTTTATCATTTTGTGTTTTATGTTTAAGTATATAACCAACTTTGACTTAATTTTTACAAAAAATGTAAGGTCTGTGTCTAGACATGGGTTTGGTTTTTTTTTTTTTTTTGGTTTTTGTTTGTTTGTTTGTTTTTTGCCTGTAGATATCCAGTTGTTCCAACCACTTGTGAAGAGACTGTCTTTGCTCCATTGCATTGTCTTTGATTCTTTGTCAAAGATCAGTTGACTGTATTTAGTTGGTTCTATTCCTGGACTACACTGTTCCCTTGATCTACTTATTCTTTGGCTAATTCCACATTGTCTTGGTTAATATAGTGTTAGAGTGAAAACTGAAGTTGGGAACTATCAGTCTTCCAACTCTGTTTTTCCTCAATATCGTGTTGGCTATTCTGGGTGTTTTGCTTCTCCCTATAAACCTTAGAATATGATTTTCACTACTAACAAAATGTTGGGATTTTGATTAAAAATACACTGAATCTATAGCTTAATTTGGGAAGAAAATCTGGTCAATCTTGAGCCTTTCTTTCAGGAACGTGGAATATCTCTCCATTAATTTCATTTTTAAATTTAATTCATCAGAGTTTTTTCCTTATATAGATTTTGCACACATTTTGTTAGATTTATACCCAAGCATTTCATTTTGTGGGAGCTAATAAAAGCAGTATTGAGGTTTTTTTAAAAAATTTGAGAGTAGTATTGAGTTTTTAATTTCAAATTCCACTCATTTGTATCTGGTATATAAAAAATCAACTTTGCATATTTTGCTACCTTGCTATCATCATTTATTAGCTATAGGAGGTTTTAGTTCTTGATTCTTTTGAATTTTCTTCAGAGATAATAACATCAACTGCAAACAAAAAAATTTATTTCTTCCTCCCAATCTGTATACCTTTTATTTCCTTTGCTTTTTATTTTTTTATTTTTTATTTTTGGTTGGATAAATTGATTTTTTTTAAGGTTGGATAAATCTTACATAACAAGGATAAATATCACTTGGTTGTTATGTCTCATTTTTTAATACATTGTTAGATTAGATTTGATAATATTTTTGATGATTTTTGCATTTATGTTCATAAGAAATATTGGTTAGCAGTTCTTTTAATATCTTTGTTTGGTTTTAGTATTAGAGTAATGCTGGTCTCATAGAACAAGTTACAAAGTATTCCTTCCCTCTATTTCTACCTTCTGAAAAAAAAACTGTAGAGAATTGCTGTGATCTCTTTCTTAATATTTGGTAAACCTATCTGTGCCCAATGTTTTCTCTTTTGGAATGTTATTATCATTGATTTAGTTCTTGAATTCAGGTGTTCTATTTTGTAAGTTTTGATAGATCATCTTTCAAGGACCTGGTCTATTTCATCCACATTAATAAATATGTGGGCATAGAGTTGTTCATGATCCTTTATTATCCTTTTAATGCTTATGGGCTCTGTAGTAACACCTCCTCCCCTCTTTTATTTATTATACTATATATGTTTGTCCTCTCTTTTTTCTTAGTTGGCCTGGTTAGAGGCTTATTGGCTTTTTAACCTTCTTTTTTAAAAAAAGTGTGTGGTTTTGTTGATTTTTTCTATATCCTGTTTCAAATATCCTTGAGGTCTCCTCTAATTTTTATTATTTATTTCATTTTATTTCCTTTGGATTTAATTTGCTGTTCTCTTTCTAGTTTCCCAAGGTGGAACTTTGCATTATTGATTTTAGATCTTTCTTCTTTTCTATCATATGCATTCAGTGATATAAATTTCCTTCTAAGCAATTTTTGTCCCTGCACCCCATAGATTTTGATAATTATATTTTCGTTTTCACTTAGCTCAAAATATGCTCAAATTTCTCTTGAGATCTTTTTTCTTTAGCCCATGTGTTATTTAGTGGATATAGTTTAATCTCCAAATATTTTCAAAGTACCCAGCTATCTTTCTGTTATAGATTTCTGATTTAATTTCACTATAGTCTGAGAGCAGACACTGTATAGTTTCTATTGTTTTAAATTGGTTAACATATATTTTTTGGCGCAGAATGTGGTCCATCTTGGTATATGTCCCATGTCAGCTCAAGAAGAATATGTAATATGCTGTTTTTGGATGATGTAGTCTATGATTTCAATTATATCCAGGTGACTGATGGTGTAGTTAAATTCAACTTTATGTTCTTAATGATTTTCTGCCTGCTTGACATGTCCATTTCTGATAGAGTGATGGTAAAGTTGCCAACTCTAAGAGTGGATTCGCCCATTTCTCCTTGCAGTTGCATCATTTCTTCCTCAAGTATTTTGATGCTGTTACTTACACATTAAGAATTGACATAGTGCATGATCTTTAGGGAATCTGAATAAACCACAGGGCTTTGTGGGACTACTTGTATCCAGAACTTAACCATTATTAGCTTCTAGTATTTTCTCTTAAAATTAATAAAAATGAAAACAACATTAAAGGGGGAAAAAACTCCTAGTATGTCTAGTTTAGATTTTTATCTCTTCCAACCATTGCAACCTCACCCAACCTAGACTTATAACGAAGAGATGCCTAAAATAACGGAAACTTTTGGTGCCACAGCTGTCCCTTATACAAGGAATAAATAGGTACAGATACTGACAGATTTATTTTCCCCCCTAATGCAGTTTCTAGATTTGTGTATAGTTTTTTACCCCTATATTTTCTAGTTGAGTGCGTTCTTCAAAGAATTTTTGTATTGTGGAAATGGACATGTGTAGTGTTTATTTGTGCTACAAATAAGTATTTTCTTTCAAGTAAGAAAAGGAGTGGGAACCCATTTACTTGTTCACAAGCAATTCAATTTCATTGTTGACTGTCAAACAAGCCAGGGATGAAATTGATCAATTTCAGGAAAGTAAAGAAAAGGATTGTCTGGGGATTCTAAACAGTCTATTTTAAGAGAAAATGCTTCAAATTAATAAAATTATAGCCAATCTGAGTAACTACAATCTTTTCATACCAACATCATCCTGAGAAAAAATAATTATTGGGTTTCTTACTATGTAACGGCATAGATCTGAGCCAACATTGTTTGTGACTCTTAATATGTGAAGCTTCTCACATAATGCTTTGATTTCCTGGTTATTTCCACTGACCCTTAGAGCACTGATGAGATTTCTGTTGGGGTAAAAGTCAACTGTGAACCTATGTGTGTGGATCTTTGTATTGTGAGATTAGAATGCGATGCTGGAGATGAACAAAAGCAGTTGGCAACAATAGGGCAGAGAAAACAGATGAAGCGTTTTTATTAGGTAGAAATTATAAAGCCGCATTCAGGTATATAACAAAGCACAACAGCTGGTGAATATGTTGCCCATTGAGTCATAGTAGGAGTTGCAATTTCCCAAGTGATAAGGTCGTGGAAGACTTTAAAATGTAGTTAGAGAAATAAATTTAATCCTGGAAATATGTATAGGTTATTGTTAGTAAAGCTGGATAGTAAGATTATCCTATTAGTGCTTTAGGAAGATTTATCTAGTGCAGAGAACAGGACTGATTGGAGCAGTAATCAGTGAGAGCCCCAAACAAAAGACACAGTTAGCAGGAGCTTGACAGAAGGTGAGAAGAAAGAGACTGTACTTAGGTCCTAGAAAGGATAAGAATAAAGAAGTGAACGCTTTAAGGAATTGTGACCATGATGCCCTGGAACATGGGAGAAGTTAAAGATAAAGTGACTCTTGGAATTAGGTATCTTTAATACCTGGACACTGGTTCCTAGAACTCAGAAAATCGGATTTGTCTTTTCATCAGGGACTAGCTGTGTGCTCGTTAGAAAGCAGTTATTTAAACTTTAACAACGTTTAGACCCTTCCAGTGGAAAAAAAACAAGGAGGGTGGACTAGATCAGAGTGTGACATTTCCAGTGCAAATGACCTCACTCTGTAGTCCCATGACTAAACCAGAAATCATTAATCATAGAGCCTTCACATTGGGTACAAAGGGACCCTCACTATCCTTATCAATTAGGTTATCTAGACAACCAGTTTCAATTGAAGAAATTCTGCATTCACACCAAAACCATTTTCCAATGTAGAATGTAGATGTTGTCCAACATTTTTTGCTTGTCCTGGTGTTTTTATTCTTTGATTTTACTCTTTGCAGTTTATGCAAACAGAGAAGCAGAATAGCTTTGACGGAAATAGAATTTAAAAAGGGAGTGAGACAGGAGGATTGAGAAGGGCTGGGTGGAGTAAGCTTCTTCCAGGAATTATTTGTGTTGGAAAGTGAAATTTGAATGCAGTTGGTTACCGCACCCTCAAATCTTTTTACTGAGGATAAGAGTGCTTAACAGAATGAGTACTAGCTAAAGATCAGTAAAACACAGGTCAGTGTACAGGGAAACTTGGGAAATGAACGAAGTCATGTGAGTGAAAACAAGCAGGTATCAGGGTGAAAGGTCTTTTTCTTTTGTGGAAAGAAGAGCAATTGATGAATCAGAAAGCTGTGGTGAAGGGTGAGGATAACATGAGCCCAAGTGGCCAAAGCAAGGGCAGCTACATGCAGAGTCCTGGACTCTCAACAACAATTCACAGGGACAAGAGCTGTCCCTTCACCATTTAATGTCAGGTTATGATACTTCTGGTCTTAGTTGCTTCTGTGTATTTGAATACCCAGTATAAAACCACAGTTGGTGCCCCTTCCAGGTGTATCAACTCCTTACCTACTACAAGAACTTTGGGTAACACACACACACACACACACACACATACACACACACACATCTCAATTGCCTGTTTTTCCCAGTGAAGTAAACTCAAGTCAATAAGATTCCAATTTTGCGGCCTATGATATAGTATATAATTATTTCAATAAGCTATTTCCATAGAGAGCTTTACAAACTGTCCCGAATTTAAATGAAGGTGATGTACAAGTGGAATTAACTGAAGGTTTCGGATCTTAGGGAGACCTTGGGTCTGTGTAAGCAAATCCCATCTCATTTTGTATTCATTAATAAATTCCTTCCTTATTTTTATTTTTTTTTTTACGAAGGAAGAACTCTAATAAAGAAATTTTATTAAATTCTATATTAAATGTTAATTGAATAGACTAATAATCTAGATGTTATAGATTTATTTGAAATAATATCACATCATTTCATTATAAGTAACCATGTAATAATATGATTATTAAGTTTATTTTCTAGTTATGATGCCAAATGATCTTAACTTTTAAGCTGTGACACCTCAGGTTATTCCTTTACTTGCATGGAGGACATTTTCTCCTTTCATATGACTGTATTCTCTAAGTAGGTCATCATTTTGTGTGTGTGTGTGTAAAATTCTTATATCTCCTCTGTCTTCTTTGGTTCTAAGAATATTATCTATTTAATCACTTTCCTCTGAGACAGTCTCTTTGGTGTTACTCTCAGATATCCCCATGTTGAAAGAATGTGAGAAAACTAGAGAGACAACAGAAACATTAAAATGAGAGGCACTTGAAGATCAAGGACAGACACAGAAACAGATTAAAAATAAGGTTCGGTGTGGTTGTAGAGGTGTTCTTAGGCATACAAGGTAACTGAAACGAACCTCTCAGTGGCCTATGAGATTGAAAAAAAAAAGGTGGTGATTATCAATGGGGAAACTGACAACTCCACACTTACTGATGGAGAGTATAAATCAATTCAAGCATTCTGAAGGATAATTTGACAATCTGAGTCTGCAACTTTAAAGTGGTTCTTACCCTCTGAAAGTCTTCCAGGAAAAATCTGTGCCAAGATTGTAATGTGAACTTGTTCAAAGATACTTGAAGAAAAATGATTATCACAGTGTAAACCAATTCCTCTCTACTAAGGCCACCATCTGAGGCTGTATGCTTACATTTTTTTTTCAAGCCCGAACTCTTTCTGGTTTACCATTTACCCTGTCTACGATGGCTGAACTAATATTCCTGAAACATGAGTTTTAAAATTTAATTTTCAAAAATCTGCCCTGGCTGCCTATGGATTAAAGCATTTACTTCCAAATGAATTTAACTGCCTACCACATTCTCCCTGACTCCTTAGGTAGGGATATGTCTCATTACTTTAAGAATAAATTCTAATTTTTGTTCACCTATTCTGTTCCCTGGGCCAGCTGTTTTCTGTTTGCCCTGCCAATCTAGTGAAACAGACAGATACATAGCCACACAAACTGTAAAATATTACAAGTATGTTAATTGCTAATGGAAACAGGTACATATTGCTTGAAAATGCTTTACAGTTCAGATTAAATCTCAAGTAAAAATTGAGCTGAGGCTTAAAGGAACGGAGTTAACTAAAGAGAGGGATGGGGGACAGAGAGAAAGAAAGAAAGTTAAGGGAGAGTGTTTTTATTAATTAAAGTGAAGAGAAGAATATTTGCAAAGGCACGGTGGTGAAGAGAACATTGACGAACTGGCAAAAGTACCAGAGTAGCTAGAAGGAAGGAGCTGGGGTAAAGGTGGGGGGGCCTAGTATAAGTTGAAGCTGAAGAAGTATGCATGGGGCCAAATAGTGCAAAACCCTAGAGAACGTTTTAAGAAATTTGGATTTTTACCTAAAGCCATGTTTAGTAGAGAGCAGATTCAAGAGCAGTAAAATTGCTTAATTCCATTATTGACGAGCATAAACAATGCCTGAGATTCCAGACTTCTAATTCTTATGTAGGTCGCCAAGACCGTCTCCCTACTTTTGACTGAAGCCATCCTAACAATTATGAGATACAACTTAAGACAATTTGGAGTCTATAAATCAATTTCTCAGAATCAGCTAGGTTTGGAGTCTAAGAATAAGATCATTTGGTTAAATTAACATTGACAAAATGTCAAAGCATTCAGTGATTTAATACCAATAAACCCAAGACAATTAAAATAGAAAAAGAAAATTAAGTGAATGAGGAAAACTATAAATTCTTAAAGCAGGTCTTGTTGATTCCAAAACAAAGGACCTTCTTGTTGGTACAGCTTGAGCTACTGTAATCATGGACAGTGATGTCACTCTTCTTTAATATAGGGACTTAATAAATTATAACATTATATACTCCAAACTCTACAGTATAATGGTTTTTTATATAGTAAGAACTTACGTGATCTATTTGAATGATTATGGTTATATCTGAATATTTTGGCTGGACTTCCAAAAAGTAGTCTAAATTAATGAGCCCTGGTTGTTTGAAAGAAATTAGCCTTTCCAAGAGACAATGAAATAGACATAAGTGATCACTTCCCCTGAAAAATTCATTCTGCAGATGTATCATAAGGAAATCCCAGACCAATGTACAAGGGGATTTTATTTTCAGTCTAGTAGGCCTCCCCTTGAATTATCTGCATTCAATGAAATGTATAAATTAATTCTTTCAGTGCTATATTGTATTCGTAAAGCTCCAAACAATTTGGAATCTATCTCCAGAGCCCTGTTTTTCTCAGTTGGCTTGTTTTCTATAAGAATAACATTGTTTCTTTAAATTATTAAATTATTAGAAAATATCATTCACTACAAATTTTCTAGTTAAAATGATATACCAGTCATAATATGGCTGTGGAGTAGACAGCTCCCTATGACCTGTACTCACCTGGGATGCTGGCTACCCCAATTTAAGAGGTATACATAGCATTAGCTCTATAGCAAGACAAATGTAAGTGAAGATGGAAAAGAGCAAAAACAGAAATAAATTGAGAAAAGAAAGATAACTTTTACTAGCATTTTTATAGTTATAAAATATATTAAAATATAAATACACTAGGGGCCTGGTGCACAAAAATTTGTGCACTCGGGAGGTCCCCCAGCCTGGCCTGTGCCCTCTCACAGTCTGGGACCCCTCAGGGGATGTCCACCTGCTGGCGTGCCTGGCCAGCCTGGGTGAGGGGCTGATGGCTGTTTTCAGGCTGGCCAAGCACCCCAATGGGAACCCTTACCCCATTGGGGTGTGGCCAGCCTGGGCAAGGGGCTGAGGGCCGTTTTCAGGCTGCTCACAGTTTCTTCAGGGTTTGGGTCCCTACTGGGGTACCTGGCCAGCCTGGGTGCAGGGCTGAGGGCCATTTTCAGGCTTTCAGGCTGCCCACAGCTCCCATTGACCCAATGACCCAGCAAAGCTGGCTGGAATCAGATTTCTGGGGTTTATTTATCTTCTATAATTTAAATACTGTTGCTTTAAGCCAAGACCTAGGCAGGTAATGAAGCCTCCTGTTTGCTTCAGCTCTGTAGCTTCTATAATTGAAACAATGTTGCCTTAATAAAGGCCCAGCCGGCCTAGGCAGACAGTTTCCCCCATCGCTGGTGCAATGGAAGCCTCCTGTTTGCTTCAGCTCTGTGGCTTCTATAATTGCAACTATGTTACCCTGAGCTGACAGAGGCCCAGCCAGCCTAGGCAGACAGTTTACTCCTGGTGCAACGGAAGCCTCCTGTTTGATCTAGTTCCGTGGTGGTTGGCCTCCATCTTGGCTGGGTTAATTTGCATACAGCTGCTCTGATTGGCTGGTGGGCATGTCTTAGGCATCCCAGAGAAACGGTCAATTTAAATATTACTATTTTACTAGAGTAGAGTTGTGGTAGACATACTCAAAAGTAGCCCTAAGATCCCCACCTATGAAATTTCTGCCCCTTAACTATGAACGGATAACTTATTTATATCAATAGCATATGGCAGAGGTGATGGGATGCCACTATTGTAATAGTGATACTTAAGATTTTAACACATTTTGTTAGATGAATTTCTCTCTTGAAGGCTTTGAGAAACAAGCAGTAAAGTTGAAAAGGTCCGCATGGCAAGAAACATATTCACCTGACAGCTAGGAAGAGATAGAAGCTCTTAGTTTAATGGTCCACAATGGATTAGATGCTGCCAAAAACCTTACAATTTTGAAAATCAATTCTTCCCCAGTGGAGCTTCAGATGAGACTGCAGCCCCAACCAACAATTTGCAACCTTGTGAAATCCTAAAGCAGAGAACCAGTTAAGCTGTTCCAAGACTCTTGACCCATCAAACTGTGAGATAATGAATGTGTGTTCTTTTCCTACTAGTGAACAAAATGAACTTGATTCCACTGGGCCTCCTGAGAAGCAAGTAGAATACTTTCCGGGATTGCCCAGCTGATGATGGAAAGACAACCTGGGCATTTGTCCCATGGCTTCATCCCCCACTGGATGAGGGTTACTTCTAGGGCATTAAGTTGTTAATGTACTTCTAGAATGACTTTGCACGCCTGGGCCCAGTGAACATGAAAACATTAAAGAGGTCTTGGTGTTTCCAGGTATACTCTTACTGAAAAAATAATGTGTGAACATATGAGTACTTTCCTTAAGAGTTTTTTTAGAGCCATTTTTTTAGAGCCAAAATTGAGAGAAAGATACTGAAATTTCCTATGTAGATCTTTGCTTCCCAACACGCATAACTCTCCCCACTATCAACATCCCTTGCCAGAGTGGTACATTTGTTACAGTTGAACCCACATGGAAAAATCATAATGCCCCCAAAGTCCATAGTTTTCATTAGGATTCACTCTTGTTGTACATCCTATGGATGTGGACAAATATATAATGTCAAGTATCCATCATTATAACATCTCATATAAAATGGTTTCATTGCCTTAAAAATCCTCTGTGCTCCACCTACTCATGACCCTCTCCACCATCTCCCCAACTCACAGCTCTGGAAACCACTGAGCTTTTCACTATCTCCATAATCTTGGCTCATGAGTACTTCTATAAATTCAAAATTATCTTTGGATGGTAAGTGCTCTTCAAACTTTATGTGGTCTTAAATATTGAAGTGGTGTAAAAATAAGTGACGTTTATATCGTTCCATAAACTTCCACTTCCTTTTATAAAAATGCACTAATTGCCATGGAAATGACTTGTAAAATATTATTTCTTTCAAAATAATGTGCTGTTATTTCTCTCTTTCTATACTTTTCTTACATGGGCTTATTAATAATATAAATAAAGATTATAATGAAATTGCTATTCCAAAAACATTCAGCTGAAACTGGAATTATCTGAGTAAATGCCTTTTTTGAACTGTTGCAATGAATATACAATTTAGAAGACTATAATCTAATGACCATATCTAAAATTTACACCTACTGATGCTTATACTTATGAAAGAAACTACATAAAGCATTTTCAGGTTTTTTTTCTATTTTAATATACTTCACAAACAATAACTGTCCACGGGCATTTTTCTTAAGATATCAATCCTTCTCCTTCATAAGATTTTTGAGAAGTACCTAGATCCTCTGAAGATCCTAACAGAGATGCACACAGTATTCGGGAATGCTCATCATAGATTGATTATAACAGAAAATCTAAATATTTAATTGAATATTGGTTAACCATAGTATGGTTTACCTACCCCATAAAATATTCAGCATTCATTAAAATGATGTTTTGAAGAATATTTAGTAACATGAAAGATTATGACAATATATAAACAAATAACCATGGAAGTAAGATTTTTATTTTATAAAATATAAAGACTATAAATGAGCAATAACCTTGGCTAGAATACATATCATTTTTATACAATATATTCAGAATGTGTGGTGCAATTGCTGAAAGGATCACTATTCAAGATACAGTCCCATCACCCAGGAGTTCCTACTCCACTGTGCAATTAATGTCTCACTACATCACTGACAAATGCATAAAACCAAGGTTTTTATTATGAGTATTTTTCTTTTAAAAGGGCAACCCAGGCCAACTACAATTCTTTTGGAGTGATATGAGAAGCATGAGAGAGCATAGTTGTTCAGAGCAGGAGTTTCTGTTATATGTATTATTTGCTGCATCATCAGAGGATCCATTCACTGATGCATTCATCTTTCTTTTTAAAATTAAATTTATTGGGTAATATTGGTTAATGGCGCTATATAAATTTCAGCTGTGCAACATCATAATACAACGTCTGTGTATTATGTGTGTGCTCCATTGTGTGCTAGCCACCTGAAGTCGAATCTCCTTCCATAACCACATATTTGATCCTCTTTACTCTCTTCATTCTCTCCTTACTCCCTTCCCCTCTGGTAACCACCATTCTGTTGTCCGAATCTATGAATTTACTTGTAGTGTGTTTGTGTGTTTTTTTGTTGTTGTTCATTTATTGCTTTTTGTTTTATATCCCACGTATCAATGAAATCTTCAGGTTCTTGTCATTTTCCATCTGACTTATTTCACTTAGCACCATACTCTCAAGATCGACCCATGTTGTTGCAAATGGCAATCTAGCCTTTCTTAACTGGCATTTATCCTTTTTAAAGCAAATATGTTATGAGTATGTAAGAGGCACCACAGCACAGTGACAGATAGGGACTCTGAACTGGATTTACTAGGTTCAAGTCTGTCCTGGACCACTTACTGCTGTGTGGCTTTAAGCAAGTTACATAGTCCTTTCTTGCTTTCATGTTTTTTATCTGTAAATGGTAATGAAATAATTGTTCTCTCATAGCATTATTATGAAGTGTGTGTATATGTAGATATATAGAGAGATAATGATATGTGCCATGTGAAGATAGATAGCTAATAGTGCAACATAAGTGACTGCCGTGAGTACTACTGTACGCTTTTTGAGTTTTCTTTTCTATAAAATGCAATCACTAAGACCACCCACCTGAGAATGCTCTTGTTTGTCAAGTCTTGGTATGGTGCTTGGCAAATAGCAAGTACCCAGTGGATTTATATATCACGGATGTTATCATCATAATTGATTTTGTATATGAAAAATGCAAATAAGGAATTTCTAAAACTGCTCGAGATGCAGAAGTTCCTCAGGTCCTGCCTGAAGCCTACCTGACTAGTAAAATTTGGTTTACTACTCAGAGTTGACAAAGAGAACTCAGGCATTCCAGCAATAGAGTTTACTTTACAAGGATTATGGAGCTTCAGCATCTAAATATGTGTTTGGACGCAAGGAGTCTATGGCAGAATATTCTTTTTAGAGCTCCCTCAAGTCTAAGCTCAGATCATCAAGACTTATGATACCTCTCTTTTGAAAATAATAATAAACTGGAAAATCAAGGGATTTTTCAGAATCAAATATTTCTCATTCGTTCCTGTGACAATGGCATCAAATGACTATTGATGCTTTTCACTTTCCTGCCCTCCCCAATAACTTCCCAGGCATTGAGAGAGCTGTGGTCGGGTAGGTGGGAAGCAGCCAAACACTGAGGACCTTAACTCAAGTCTCTGTTACCATCAGGGTGGACTGATGGCTCCTCTAGACCCCAACCTTGGCTATGATGGGGCTATCCTTGAGCAGAGACACCTGTCTTAGAGAAGAATCATATCCCTACAGGTCCCTTTAAATTTCCCTTAGGTAGTTTAGGTGTGTGCTCTCAGGGAGGGTGGGAAACAGGAAGTACAGGCCAGGTACAGTCCTCCCTATGTCATTCATGGTGGCGGTGTTTATGTCAGGTGCGAGTGATTATATTTGAGTCCACATGAAACCATGCACAGACAAGGAGATGGAAACTCAGAGAGAAAGCAAGTGATAAAGTCAGAATTCACAATCCGGTGTTTGTGTGCCCAGGTGACTTAGAGTTACTATAACAATTGGATGCTCATCCTAGATCAGCTTTCTATTATGTGACCTTATGTAGATCACTTAACTTTTGTGAATGACAGTACCTTCAAGTGTCACATAAGTGCCTCCAGTGTGGCTCTTAGGAAAACTACAACCATCCACGAGCCCCTTTGATATGTGGGATAACCACTTTGTTAAAAATTGGGTTGCTCTTGTCCTGGGTCATTTCCAAGTCTACAATGTCTATTGTCTCATTGCAGTCACTGGTATTTGTTGAGGGCTGCACACAGCTTCAAAAGCAGGGGAAATATCAGAAATTTGTTTCATCATAGTTTTGCCGTGAGTTGCACATGAAAATTGATGTCTGCCTGTGTGTGAATAAGGTTAGTTTAACCAAGGGCCAAAGTAGGGGACATTCAACCATGACGCCTAAACCTCTGGCTCAGCTGCTTGCAAAAATGTCTACGTGCTCAGGGTCCTCACCATCACATAGACTCCCCTCCCACAGCCTCTGTCCATTTGGCCCAGATTTTCCTGTAACAACAGGTGCCTGCATAACTGAGAGACCATTTTATTGCATCTTGATTTCATGACTGCAGCTGCTGGAATATAAATAAACTAGATGCCACCGTATGTCCTTTTTTTTTAAAAAAACAAAAACAAAAACCTAAGATCTACACAGACAAAGTGTATTAATATATTTTTAAACTTTTTAACACTAGGATCCTGTGAAGATTCCTTTTGCAACTGATTTTTAGTATTTTCATTAAGACTCAACAGCAAGGATTTATTGTAATGTCACATAACAATTAGAAAAAGAATACACTAATATAGACCATACTAGTGGGAGTTAAGCCATGGTAGTCAGCTAACTTGTTTTTGAAGGTGTGTGTATTTCACTTTAATAGTATCCTTTCTTCATTTTCTTCTTTTCTACTCTCTAATCTATGTACAAAGTAATGCCCAGAAACTATAATTATTGAGGTCGGTCCATTTGCAGACAGGGGAAATCCTTAAACTCCCCAGTTAAACAAAATTCTTATTTGCATTAAATAAAGTGAGAGAAGAAAACATATTAGCTTTAGAAACCTGTTGTGTGTGGGTGTTACCAAGATTCTTTTTCTCAATATGTTATATATATGTCTATGTGCGTGTATGTGTTTGTGTGTGTGCATATTTCTTTATTTCTCTCTCTCTTCTTTATTGCTAAAATTGTGAGGTTTAATTTGGTGGTGAAATCTCTAGTCTGTAACAATAGGAAAATTAGCTACAGCTCTGAGGAGCTCTTAAAGATTAGATACAACATTGGAGTATTACAACCTGCCACCATCCAGTCTTTGAGACTGGAAAGAATTGAATTTTAAGTAACTCTTTCAATGCCTCCTTTTCAACACATGTTTAATAGTACATGTCCTTTAACCAAAGAACACAGATGGTATAATAAGGTTTTAATTAGATTTTATGTTCCATGCAATTAGTTACAGTTGAACATGTAAAACCTACAATAGAGCAGTAAGAAATAACTTCAATTCATTTCAGTGGGTTAGGTCACTGACCTTTGTGGATTGTAGTGGGCAAATAGCAACTCAAGATAACAGCTGTGTGAATTCACATTTAAGATACATGTCATCAGTTAAGATTTTGTATGATGTGTAGGTCCAGAAATGGTCTTTCTCAACTTCTCTACATATGATTATGTGAATAAAGATGAGAATCTCGGGACTAGATTTAAAGAGACAGAAGCTGTTGGGGTCCAGGAAGACTGCCCCTAAAGACCCTTCCCTACGTCCTTGGGACCACTTGGGTCCCCAAAGCTGGGGAGATGGTTTGCGGTGGCTTTGCCTGCTCCAAGAATGTGCGGTGCACGCTCAACGTAGTCTACATGCTGGTAGGCTTATTGCTCATTGGAGTGGCTGCTTGGGGTAAGGGCCTGGGTCTGGTGTCCAGCATCCATATCATCGGAGGAGTCATTGCTGTGGGAGTCTTCCTCCTGCTCATTGCAGGGGTTGGACTGGTGGGTGCTATTAACCACCACCAAGTACTGCTGTTCTTTTACATGATCATCCTTGTTGGTCTGTGTCTTCCAGTTTGGAATCTCTTGGTCATGCCTGGCCATTAACCAAAACAAACAGATGGGTGTCATCAATGCTTCTTGGTGGATCATGAGCAACCCGACCCGGGATGAACTGGAAAGAAGTTTTGATTGTTGTGGCTTATTCAACCTCACAACCCTGTATCGACAAGATTATGCCTCTTGCACTGCAGTCTCCAAGAGCCGGAGACCCACATGCCCAATGTGTGGAGGAAAGTTTCTTAAACATTCAGATGAAGCCCTAAAAATCCTGGGGGGTGTTGGACTCTTCTTTAGCTTTACAGAGATCCTTGGTGTCTGGCTTGCAATGAGATTTTGGAATCAGAAGGATCCTCGAGCCAACCCCAGAGCCTCTCCATGAGACTTTGGATCCTTTTGACTTCTCTCCTGTTCTCCGTAAGCTTATTCTTCCTCCCTTAGGGAAAATCCAGGGTCAGTGACCTCTTTTGTTTGAGAAAGAGAAAAGGCCCTTTGCCGTCCCCTAAAGGTGACTGAATATCCAGACTCGTTGCCTTGACGAGACTATGAGGAACACAGAGAAGCCTCTTCTTCCCCTGAGTGGCTATGGGAAGCTCCTGGGAGTGTATGAGATGGTACGGGGGTCAGAGTCATTCCTGGCTGTCTCCCCTCTTCTCCCTTCCACATGCTGGACCACCACAACACATCCTGGGCTGGCTCCGAGGGGAAACCAGGGACAGAGCCAGAGAGAAAACCACCAAGAAATCTTTCTTGTAATAACAGGACCCAGTTTGGGGGAAGGTCAATGAATATAAAAATAAAAGCCATTTAAACTCCATATTCAAAGAAAAAAAAAAAAAGATGAGAATCTCACCAATATCAACAGAAAGCCTAATTCCAGAATCTATCTGGAGGGAATTCATTCTAATAATGAAGCCAATTGAGCAAGAGTAGAAATTAAAACACAACCACAGATATTTGAAATGTACCTCATGACATAACTAGACTAGTCTTCATAAAGGAGGATTTGGCAGGTGGGTGGGTGGCAGTGTAGGAGTTAGGAATTGGTATGTCTCCCATCATTTTGTCTTAATCAAATACTCAAAAAAGCAAATAATGGAAAATAGCCCACCCAGCTAGTCCTCTCCTATTATGTGCTGCTTTTTGAGATGTCTGAACACTGTTTATTTCCTATGCCTCACTAGAGCTTCCTAATTCCAAACCCTCATTCTCACTACAAAATACATTTATCCAAAGCAAGAATTGGAAAAAAATAATCCTAAAAAGTAGGGTGGGGATGGCCAAATAGGTAGGTTTAACATCTTGACAGGCTAGGGGTTCTACAATGGAATCAGGAAGTGCTGGAGTCAGTGATGGTCCATATACTGTATCACCTGCAAGGAATAAAGCATGAGGAGGTGGGCACAGACAATGATTTCACATTAGCCAATCAGAGATGCATGAAATAAGAAACAGAAAATACATTTACAGAAACACATGATCTCTGACTAGCTGGCAATAGAGTTCTGAGTTGCTGTGTTTAATAAAGATCTGTTTGTTCAATCTTAGCAGGAAGAATATATGAATATATATATATGCACACACACACACACACACACACATATATGCCCAAGCAACCAAATGATTGATTGCTACGATGTGCACTGACCACCAGGGGACAGACCCTTAACACAGGAGCTGCCCTCTGGTGGTCAGTGCACTCCCACAACCAACCTCCTGCAGCCAGCCAACCTCCTGTGCTCCCTTCCCCTGGCCAGCCCCAATCGGCCCTGATAGCTGGCCAGGCTGAAGGACCCCACCTATGGACAAATTCGTGCGCTGGGCCTCTAGTTGTGTGATAAAGTATCACTGTCTATCATAGTTGAAAGTGAGGTAATTGGTTGAAAAGTCCAGGTATTAAAAAATCACCTAAATATCCACTCATAAGATTTGATTAAATAAATCATGGTATATATGTGGCAACAGACCTTTTTACCTTTCTTCTCTCTTTTTTTCTCTTCTCTTCTATTTATGTATTTTAAAATATATTTTATTGATTTTCTTTTTTTTACAGAAAAGAAGATAAGAGAGATAAAGAACTCAGAAACACCGATGAGAGAGAAATATCAGACAGCTGCCTCCTGCACAGCCCCCGCTGGGGATGTGCCTGCAACCAAGGCACATGCCCTTGACTGGAATCAAACCTGGGACCCCCTCAGTCCGTAGACCGACGCTCCATCCGCTGAGCCAAACCGGTCAGGGCTTTTTTCTCTTCTGTTTAGAAGAACCATGAACTGTAGTTCACTCGGATGTGTAAGGAATATACAGAAAGTATTTTTATACTGGTTTTTCATTTCAAGTGCCTAAAGATGAGTTTTAAACTCCTACATGGCCATTTTTATAATGAAAGGACACAGGAGCGGATAGGAAAATTGTTTCTTTGCCCTGTAACCAATCATGGGCAGCCATTCACTTTTGACACATTATGCTGTTAGCCTGTGGATATGCCTAGACAGTTGTGGAAATTCCCTTTGTCACATTGACCTCTACTGGATGGAATGTCACACCAGCCCAATTCCTGCTGAGAAAGTTTCTCTAATCCCAAAGCCTCCTGTCTAATACCACAGCAAGAAAGCAGAGGAAAAGCAAAAGGGCAGAGGGAAATGCAGTGAGCATGACAGGGAGGTGAGCAGGGAAAACAAAGGGAGGTAGTGAAGAGCAACAAGGATTGCAGCAAAACAAAGGAAAAAAAGATTTACAAGGCAAACAGCTGGAAGTGCTGAGGAAGAAAGCTCACAACCTCATCAATCTTCAGCAGTCTCTGTCTCGTCAAAATAGACATGAGCAATTGGGCGGTTAATGAGTTATTTTGATCACGAAATTAAAGACAACCTTTACCATTGTGTTTGTTTGTTTAGATTGTCCACATTACTCAGGTCGAATGTCTCCACTGATCAGACACAGGGACACTTATTAAGTCTCCATTTGGCAAGTCTCCATGTCACTTTGGAGACTCCACTGGAAGAGAGGCAGCAGCAAAATAAGGATTCTGGCAAAGCTGGATGGATACCCGCCGGCTGAATGACCTAAACCAGCTATTCAATGATGGATCTGAGAATGGGACTTGGAAAGACCTAACTGTGTCATCCAAAGTTGTAGATTCCTCGACCACAACCTTTCGGGATAGGAAAATATTGGGCAATGTGAGATTTCCCCTTCCTCCATCACAGCCAGCTCCCCTGTCAGTAGCCAGAGTTTCCTCCTACCACACTTGAGCTTCATGAAATTCCAGTCACAATGCTGGGCAGAAATGCTTGTTTTCCATTCAGCTCAGGGACGAAGGGAAACATCAGTTCTGGCAACCTAAGTTTCGGTCCTGTTTTTCTCATAAAGTAGCAAGGCCCTACCTCCCCACTTTCTTCGCCATTGAAAGAATCCGTCCAACAAGGCACATTCTCAGATTACTATTTTTTAATTAAAAAAAAAAAAAACAACAACAACACAAAAAATATTCTCCATCTATCACTTCCTTTCGTCTTTTCCTCCTTCTAGTCTTGTTAAATTTGTTTTCTCTTTTCCCACCTCAGCATTCAACCTCTGAAAAAGGTATGCTTTATGGTGCAGCTTGACTTATATTATGACCCTGCTGTACTATGTCTTTGAGTTGCCATTTTCTCTGCCTGTTCCAGCTGCTGAGCACAATTGCAACAGCTCAATTATTAAAGAGATACTAAAAATAGCCCAGTGCAAGGCTGTCGACAAAGGAAAATCATTCAAACACAGCAAGAGACACAACCTGCGCTGGGAGCGCTCACTGTTATTAGATCCTTAATTCTCCCCACACCCCCCTCTCTCTCTTTGTGCTTTTCTTTCCTTTCTTTCAGCAATAATCAAGTAACAGGCAGCTTAAAAGGTCCCTCTTTTATACCCACAGGGATTTGCATAAGCTGATGACTGCTTTGCCACCTCCAAGACTCCTTAATGAAAAAGAACAGCCTGGCTGGCGTGGAGGAATTTACAAACCATCCCTTTCCTTGCAGGCTTGTGTGTCCCATCCACTGGGGCCCACCAGTCTCCAAAGCGCCCCTCCTAAGCTGTGTCCCTTGGAGCTATCAGCATCAATAATTGTCTTCTTGTTCTTAGAAAAATATTTGAAATTAGAAAAGTAGAAATATTAGAAAAGATAGCTCCAAATTTAGGGTTATAGACTTGGTACGTTCTCCCCTCCTCCACCAATATACTATATGACACTGCTTGACACAAATTACCCCTCTGAGCTTTACTTTTTAAATGTTAACTGAATATGCCCTGGCCGGTTTGGCTCAGTGGATAGAGCATTGGCCTGTGGACTGAAAGGTCCCAGGTTCGATTCCGGTCAAGGGCATGCACCTTGGTTTCGGGCACATCCCCAGTAGGGGGTGTGCAGGAAGCGGCTGATTGATGTTTCTCTCTCATCAATGTTTCTAACTCTCTATTCCTCTCCCTTCCTCTCTGTAAAAAACCAATAAAATATATTTAAAAAAATAAATGTTAACTGAATATGATCCTTTGCTCTTAAAAGTTAGGAGCATTGTAGTTTGCTCAGGCTCAGAGAATTGTAAAATCTTCAGATCACCTAACTCTAAATGAGATTTGATATCTACTTTTAAGGCATTTTGAGCATGTAATAAAAATATTTTTAAAGAGAGAAGAAAATAAAAATACTCAAATAAATAATATTAAACATTTCTCAGAAGAACAACATAGATGGTTTTTTAAAATACAAATCCTTGAAATTCAGGCAAAATGAAGGAAAAGAGACTAAAAACGCATGGTAACATTTTGAAAATTTCTAATTATTTTTTTCCAAGCACACACACACACACACACATGCACAGCAGCGTGCCAAATCACTGGCATAGGTCAAAGCACACACTCAGACTTCTCCATCTGAGGACTCCCAATGATGGATCTGTGAAGAGGAATTCCAAACACTCTATGTGGACACTCTACCCGTAAGAAGTAAAGTGTAGACAACTTTTCTTAATTGTTGGATGCCTATAGTGACTTCCTTCCAAAAAGTACACACAGGATAGAAAAGGAGGAAAGAACTTTACAAGTGAAGAAACCGGACAAACATTATCTCAGCCCGATGATCGAAGTTTACATAAACCGTGGTAAGTATGTACCATTAATAGGATGGGATGAGAATAGCACTCTTTCCTCTGTTGCTTTTCTCCCCCAAACCCATAACGCAGTCTAATTATCTGGAAAACATTAGACAGATCCCATCTGAGGAACATTCCATGTAATGCCTGCCCAGTGCTCTTCCAGCTACCAAGGTCATCAACAACAAAGAATACATGAGAAACTGTTACAGTTTAGAGAATCCTACAGAGACGTGACGACTGAATAAAATATAGTGTCCTGGGCTAGATTCTGAAAATGAACAGAAAAAGGCAATCTGAATAAAGTAAGGACGGTAGTTAAAGCAAAACAAATAATTTACATATATGAAGAAATTACAAAGAATTTTTCTAGGTAGAAATATAACACTATGTAAGGAGATACAGATGAGATTTTAAGAATAAATTATGCTCGATTAACAGATATATTAACTTTCCACCCTGTGAAAGAATTCACAAATGTTTTGAATGTCCATGGACCATTTAACAAAATTAATTATATCCAAGTTTTTAAAGAAAATCTCAATACACTTAAACTTTTCAGTCTATTTTCTGGCCACAACTCAGTAAGTTGCAAAATTAATAACTGGGGATAACTAAATTAATTGAGAAACATGATTGAAAAATGAACATATACACTGTGACGGAAATGTCACGTGCTCACCACCCCATTTCTCATTCCTGGACGGAAGGGAAGGCTACCTTTTCTGGCCTCTTATGTTATTAAATGAGTGCCAAGTGTTGAGGGTAGAGCCTGGTTATAATATATACACAATAGGTAATAGCTGCTATCAGCAATAGTGTTTGATTAGAAATTAAATAAATTGCAAAGCTTTTAGAACCAATCAGATTATTCAATGAGAGCAGTTTAAAAAAAGATACACAGATATAAAGAGCTTGCAAGGTTATTAAGTAGAGATGAAACAGGAAAAGGCCCTAATCACCGAGTAATTATGAAAACAAATTATAAAACATTACAATAACTATACTGAACAGTGGTTCTCTCAACCTGTGGGTTGCGACCCCTTTGGGGGTTGAAAGACCCTTTCACAAGGTTCATCTAAATACATCCTGCATATCAGTTATTTACATTACTATTCATAACAGTAGCAAAATTACAGTTATAAAGCAGCAATAAAAATAATTTTATGGTTGGGGGTCACCACAACATAAGGAACTGTATTAAAGGGTCGCAGCATTAGGAAGGTTGAGAACCCCTGGTATAGAACCTTTTTGAAAACAACAGCTCATTATTTGCTCATTGAAAAAAACTTTACTCAAAAACATGTGCTTATCATGTCCACAGATATGTAGATTCGGTATAGTATAGATGCTAATTCTATCCAAATTGATTCTACTTAAAACCCATTGGGGTTATATGAGGAACTTTACAAAAAGAAAAGAAATAAAAGAGCAAACTAAGAACTAAAACTTTGGAAATAAAAAAAGAAGAATGAGGGCAAAATTTGGTGCAGAAAGACAAACAGAGCAATGAAAATGACTATGCAGTAGAGAAATAGATCCAAGAAGTTATTATAACAACTTATTATTACATTATATAATTTGAATTTCAAGCAACGGGTAAAATAATTAATTCAATAAATTGTATTTGGACAAGTTGAGGAGGTATGTTAGAATTCTATCTAACATCAAATTAAGTATAGATGTATTAATAGCCAATTGCAATAAAATACATTTATAAAAATATGAAAGCAGAGATATAGTTTGGGTTACTGAAGTTATTTCATATAATGACAGTACACTCTGAAACCATAATATAAAATACTGACAGATTTTATTACCTAAAAACTAACATATTCTTCTTAATATAAAATGCTGTGAGAAAAAAATTTAAAGCAAGTGAGAAAATAAAAGATACATTTAATAAAAAGGGCCAATTTCAGAGAGATATATGAATAAACATACACAACTTTATACATTAACTTTAAAAACACCCCAGGACTCTGGTAAAAAATAATGATAAAATTTGCAGGAATAATGAAAAATAACTGTAAATCACTATAAATCTTACAATGATATTTTTCTATTTACAGTAATTCATCATGTAAAATTTCAAAGAGCTAAGTTATCCTGTGCTCAGATTTTGACTTTGGCTAAGGTATAAGTATTGATTAACCGCTAGTGCCAGAGCTGGTGCAGGGTGGTATGCAGTCTCACACAAATTAGGATTACACAACAGTGCAAATTAGTAGAAGGCAATTTGATGACCCGCATTGACCTCCAAGGGGCAGACACTCAGGGCAGGAGCTGCCCCCTGGTGGTCAGTGGGCTCCCACGGGGGGGGGGGGGGGCGGGGGGGGGCTGCTCAGCCAGAAGCTGGACTCACAGCTGGTGAGAGCTGGTGATGGTGGGAGCCTCTCCTGCCGCCATGGCAGTCAGACATCCCCAGAGGGCTCCTGGGCTGTGAGGCTGCAGGCCAGGCTGAGGGAACCCCCTGAGTACACGAATTTTCATGCACTGGGCCTCTAGCAAATAATAAAGGAACAGAGAAGTGGGAAACTGCTGCACTGCGTTCCCCTCTAAAAAAATAAAAAAGAAGAAAAGAAAAAAGGGGGGGAAAAGCAGAGTTAAATTCATCCATGTTTCAAAGCCCCTGACTCACCAATATTTAGTAGCGTGAGAATTCTACTATATGTTCTGAGTGGCACAGACACCAGCATAAGAACCAAAATAACTCAAAGTATAAAGCCATCGTGATAGCCAGTATCATCCGCATTCATCCAGGACGATACATTTTCATTAGTTCCGATGTCAGCATCCACACACTTCATGCTAGTATCTGTTGTAAAGATTTTTAAAGAATTTCTCTTCACCAGCTCACAGCTATGGTCTTCAGAGTGGATGCCGAGTCCCATCCTACCTTTATAATATATTGTGAAATCAATATAAATTGAGCAGAATATCATTCTCAGGAAGCAAAACTATCATTCACAGCTCCAAATTTGAAGTTTGCTGACGTTTTTGTCTACAGTTTCCAACTAAAAACTCTGCCATAGCTTTTTTTTATTCTCTGAGCTTGTGATTTGATCCTGTTGGCTACCAAGAACAGGATGAATGCAAGAATAAAGAATGGCAGGTAACTGAAAGAGAAAGAAAAATAATCTGAAGGTACATCACCTTGTTATTGGTAATTCAGCCTCCTGGTTATGGGACTCTGATCAAAATGCTTCCAGATGAAGGGCAAAGGGGACAAAAAAAAAATCGTCAAGTCCCAATAGAAGGTTCTAAAATTGGATGGGATTCCTCATGAGCCTCACAAACCATCTAGGCAGCAAAAACCCAGAGGAAATGTGTCTTCAAAAGAGAGGACACATTCAATTTGATAAGGAAGTATTTTAGGTAACAGTTTCAGTTCATCCCAACTCAGATCCTCCTACACTCCCCATGATCTTTCCCAGCATGTAGCTGAATACGCCAGTTCAATATTTATAATCATCAAAATGGCATCAGCGTAAGATCTATGCATGGACATTGACATTTACAACAGTCAGATGAAGCAACAGAGAACAAACAAAATAAAAGAGAAAGCATTCACTAGGAAAGCAATTACTCCAGGAGACAAAAGAGTTCAAATGGTTTTCCTTAGCGCCAGAAGGAAACTAATGAAAATGTTCTCTTTGAAAAAGTGACAACATGACAAGCAAAGGTGATTAAAATGAGCTCAATTAGCTCAGGAAAAAAATAGAAGAGAGAAAAAAAGTCATTACAAAGATGAAAGCCACATCAGAAGAACGGTAAACAGGGGACAGTTTAAATGTTTAATACTTTGTTGCTACTATTAGGGGATCAATAAATCTTTTATAATTAAAACAGGAAAAAATAGAATGACCCTAATTTTCAGGTTTCACTTGAAGATTTATATTTCAAAGAAAAAGGTGAAATTAGGAAAACGCATGTGTGAATTTCAGTAATCCCCAAGGTCTAATTTTAATTCCTTTTTGAAATGTTGATATCATTTTTTATAAAAAGATATAGGCAGAATATTTGACATTTTTCCTACAAGGTATATAATAAAACAATAAATAGCAACCCTCAAACTCCCCAAAACTAGGTCAGCTCCACGCCTTTTTCCATATCTTAGAAGTTAACACTTTCAACTTTTTTAAAGCTATTTTAAACTTCCTAGTTCCATAACACATATTTACTTCTCTTACATATCATTTTCCTTCATAATGTAAAAATATATAATTTAGCTTTGCAGACTCCCTATTTACCCATATAATTTTCTAATTCTGAGTTCCTAATATACCACAATGCAGTATTCTCACAGTTGTATTAAATCATTGCACAAGCTATATTGTAAGTATAAATTTACTACTGAGCCGAGAAGGAATGTGTTTACACATTTCCACCTTTTCACACTCCCCTGTGTATTTAACATTGATAAATCTTATCTGATCCACTTGCTCTCCAGACCTACAACTCTCCTTCTGGGCTTTTCACTTATAAAAATTCCAGAAATTCTCTCTTCATTCTTACATTCTGAAAACTGTATTCTCAATTATTCTTCTGTTTCTTGATTCTCTCAGTTTGGTAGAATGATCGTCCATTAACTTCTGGGTAATGGGTTCATGAGAGGAAAAAACTGAGACTCCTCTTGAGTAATAGTTTGGATGGGTATATAATTCCAGGGTATAGTATATAATTAGATTTGGTTATTTTCTTTTATTAATCTGTTTCACATCTATTTAATCTTCAGACCAGCTGAAAAGAACCTAGAAGGGTGGAGGAAAATTTCTTCCTCTCCCACAGTTCTCTGATTGACCCAAGAAACCAAGGACATGTTGGATAACCTTTCTTTACATGTTGGTCTGCAGTAGTCCATTATAAACCAAAAAGAAAACAAACACTACTGTTTCTGTCATGTATCTAGTTTTTTAAGATCAGTGTTGAAATTTTTCTATATTCTTAGAATTAATGATTTACTCTAAACTCTAATGGAGCCATAATCCAAAAATCAATGGGAAACAAACCAAAAGGACTACATTGGTATGCCTGGTAGATATAATTAGACCTAAAATTTTGAATTTTTATTCTAAGTACATTGGTTTAAACAAAAAAAAGGAAAACCTTCAGAAAGAGAAAGGTTAAGAGCAGGGAAGATTTTAAATTAAAATATCTAATCTAATAAAAGAGTAATATTGAACTAGACCATTTCTCCTGGGTGCCTGTGCCATACCCGCCAGCCAATCAGAGTGGCTGTATGCAAATTAACCCAGCCAAGATGGAGGCCAACCACCACAGAACTAGATCAGACAGGAGGCTTCTGTAGCACCAGATGTAAACCGTCTGCCTAGGCCAGCTGGGCCTCTCTCTGCTTAAGGCAACATAGTTGCAATTATAAAAGCCACAGAGCTGAAGCAAATAGGAGGCTTCCATTGCACCAGTGATGGGGAAAACTGTCTGTCTAGGCTGGCTGGGCCTTTACCAAAGCAACAATATTTCAATTATAGAAGCCACAGAGCTGAAGCAAACAGGAGGCTTTGTTACCTGCCTAGGCCTTGGCTTAAAGCAACAGTGTTTCAATTATAGAAGATAAGTAAACCCCTGAAACCTGATTCCAGCCAGCCTTGCAGGGGCGTTGGTTTAATGGGAGCTGTGGGCAGCCTGAAAGCCTGAAAATGGCCCTCAGCCCTGCACCCAGGCTGGCCAGGTACCCCAGTAGGGACCCAAACCCTGAAGGGATTGTGGGCAGCCTGAAAACGGCCCTCAGCCCATCACCCAGGCTGGCCACACCCCAATGGGGTGAGAGTCCACACTGGGGGGTTTGGCCAGCTTGCAAACAGCCATCAGCCCCTCACCCAGGCTGGCCAGGCATGCCAGCAGGTGGACATCCCCTAAGGGGTCCCACTCTTCGAGAGGGCACAGGCTGGGCTGAGTGCACAAATATTTGTTCACCGGGCCCCTAGTATACTTATATTTGCACATGTGAGATGAACCACATCAGGTCCTGCTGCACCCACTTAGCCAGTTCATGGTAGATCTGTGAATTTGTGAAGAGTTAATTGAACACTTTACACATTGAATAAGTTTAGGCTCATGCATAGCCATGTGTTTTACATTATGGATGAATCTATATTTATTTACATTTTAGTTAAATCTGCATTTTAACCCTCTCAAGATTTTCTTGCATATCCATTTTTATTCCTTCACACCTTTCTTCTTACTTAGATAACTTCATGCCTTCAGTCTTTATTACTAAATTATTTTTAAGTGCCATCACTTTGTGGTGTACCAGGAAAGTTAAATTTCCTATTACTATATATTGTATATGGATCATCAAATTTTCTGATTTTATCCTTATTTGTTTCTTCTGTCAGTCACTCATATTTCTATTTTTCAAACATTTAATGAGAATTTACAACATGTCAGACAGTGATACAGTCTAGAGATACAGTGGTCAGTAAGACAAATATTGTTTCAGGCACTAGAGATTATAAAAGTCACTGTTATATTTTATAATATACTACAAAGTTTCTTACTTAAGTAGTCTATAATTTAAATAAAGAAATATGTGGAAAAACAAGTAATGTAAAATTAACAAAAAACTGATTTCAACCTTAGTGTTGGTAAATTATTTGTAGGAATATGTTTCTGACCTTTGAATTCTGCTCTATATATGTTTTCTCCTTCAAGATTTTTTGCTTTTTTGGTCATTTTCATTTCTATAAAAATGTTAGAATAAACCAGTTACTGTCCTCAACAAAAAAAAGCTGGTATTTCAATTACAGTTGTAAGAAATTACATTAGTGGATGATATTCATCATGAAAATACTGAGATAGAATCCATGAACACAATATATCTCTCCACCTATTTTTATATATTACTGGTGTTATTTCTAAATTTTATTATGATATCCTCTTTAGGTATTTCTAGATTAAAATGAATTGGCCTGCAATTTTCCTTTCTTATGATATGTTTATTACATTTTTGTATCAAGGTGAAGTTAGCCCCATCAAACAGACTAGCCAGTATCTCCTTTTTTTCTTTTCTCTAGAAGAGTTTGTGTGAGATTGATAAATGTAAATGTTTCATAAAATCCACTAGTGAAATTTTGGGTCCTAACATTCATGTTCAATTTTGTAGGTCTGGATGTCTCAAGAAAATCGTTTTAACTTGGTATTCAGTAGATCTCTATGATGTTTCATTTTTACAGATTCATTTTTGCCTCACTTAGGCTGGTAAGCATTCTGATACAGCACCCAGCAGAGGGTTATAGAAACACCCCTGGAGGGTCATGTTCACCATGTAATAGATAAAACGTGAAAAAGTCTTCTGCCCAACGTCTCCCAATCTTGCTTTTTTACAACCTTGCCATATACTTTGAAACCTCAAGGTTGAAGTGTCTTAAAGAGTATTTTCCGATGCATCCATATACGTGCACACACACAGGCATGTACACAGACATGCACACACAAGGTTCTGAACAAGCTGTGGCTTAAAAAGCAACTGAGAGAAAAAGGTATCTAAAGAAAGTAGAAAGAGTATCTGCTGTATTCTGTCTCTGATTTAGTTCTATTTTGGGACACAGGAAGAAGAAATCCTCTCTTTCATTCCAATTTTATTTGAGTCCTTTTTCCTCTGGTGGAAATGGTAAAAAAATAAATAAAAATAAATATCCCCCACACACCAAAAGCCAGGGAATGCCAAGAAAGCATCTATTTCTGACATTGACACATTATTTCCTTCCTTATCCTTCTCACCAAGCTAACTTCCTGTATAAACCCTCTCTCTTTCAAACTCATTTTTTTTTTTTTTTTTTGGCAAGAGACACACATAAAAGAGGGTAGGGAGTCTTGATCAGGTGGCGATTTGCAGTGTTGGCATGAGTCCCAGTTGGAGTCAGTAATGCATTGTATTAGCTAACCACAGTTCTGAGTAGAGAGAAAAACATGGTTTGTTTGCTGTTTTTCTGTTTGTTTTTAATGCAGGCAACAATTGCACAGTTTGCACTCTTTGAAATGTCTGGTTTCTCCTCCCAATTAGTTTTTTCATTCAAAAGGTTATGCCAAAAAAAAAAATCTAAATTAGTTCTTAAACAATTATGAGATGAATAAATGTCAGCATTTTATTTCTTATGAATGTTTGGTATGAGTGCTGAAAAAAAATAACTTCATTTCTTTTCTCTCTTAAAAGAACTGTAGACCATCTTCAATCAATTACCATGTCTAAAATCCAGACCTAGATTGTAGTGGGACGGTAAATACTATGACATGAACTGTCAGAGAGTTAGATAAAGATTGATAATGGAAAGACTTAAAAGAGTCCTTCAGGTGTTGATTTATATAAATGTCTATGTCTTGCAGCCTGAAGCATTTCCTTGCATGTAGGATGTAGCCAGAGATGTACAAAGTTGTCTGTCTTCATGACATGGAACCTTTTTATGTAGGCCTGGCCATCCATCAGCTGATTAACAGGTAGTTTTTGAGTGTCTCCTATGGGCCAAAAAGACTGTTTCATTCCTGAGTTGGATACTATTTCACCACTATCACACTTATTCTTTGAAAGGGTGAATACTGTGTTTTCACAAATAAAATGTTAGTTTGTTTTGGAATGTGTCCTTTTAACTTTAAGTATAGCATAACCTCAGTAGGGCTATTGAAAAGGATAGTCTGAGATCTGTACAATAACATCATCAAAAACCATTAACATAATAAAAAATTAAACAAATCTTTTAGCTTTGTAGATACTATAATACAACCAAGTATTCACCTTAAATCAGACTACATAGTACAGTAGATACAGTACAACTTTCTTCCCTTTCCACTGAATTCAGAAAGAAAATTAAAAAATAAATGTATGGAAGATTTTTTGAGGAGTAGGAATTATATTTGTTTGCAGATTTTTTATTTTTGTTTTGAATATGCTTTTCTTGATTTTAGAGAGAGAAGAAGGAGATGAGAGAGAAACATCCATGAGAGAAACATCCATGAGAGAAGTACCCATAGACTGCTTCCTGCACACCCCCTTACTAAGGATTCCATCTGTTACCTGGGTATGTGCCCTGACCAGGAATTGAACCAGGGACCTCTTAGTGCATGGGATTATGACGTTCAACCAACTAAGGCACACCAACCAGGGCTGTTTGTATCTGAATATCCAGTGTGTGCATCTTCAAATCTTCCTAATGTAAGTCAATGAAAGCATCTTTTGCTGAAAGATTCTTTGTTTTAAATACCACCTTTGTCACTATGTAAAGGTTGTTATCGTTATCTATTACTATGGAACCACTCCTACCTCCCAAATTTATTATAATCTCTCTTACTTCTTGGGGTGGCAGGGGGCAGCTGGGGACTTCCTGCTGGGCTCTCTTATGAAGTTGCCTCCAGGTGGTGGCTGGGGCTGCATCACGCCGAGGCCTGCGGGGCTGGATGTTTTCTCCCCAAGGCTGGCAGTTGATTCGGGCTGTCAGCTGGGGGTTCAGCTGGTCTGCTGCCTGGAGGAAGTATATCTGCCTTCTCTGTGCAGTTTGGGTTTGTCGAGGTAGAATGATGAGATCCCAAAGGGAGCAAACCATCAGGAGTTCGGAGCAGAAGATTTCAGTCCTGGGCCAGGGAAATATCACAAGGCCACTTCTGTGTTCTGTAAGCAGTCACAGAGTCTGCTCAACCTCATGGGGAGGGGATGAGAGAGGCCAGTGAGCCAGGACAAGCCCAATAGGGAAACTGAGGCAGACAGTTCAACAGCGGTTTGCGGCCATCAAGGAAATCTAGATGCCAAGCAGTTTGCAGCCTCTGTTCCTTAAACCAAGGACACTGAAGAGTCAATGGTTTATACTTCGCCTGCCCAACCAGGGAGACAGATTGCAGAAATCTAATTAGTGCTATTTGCCAATCACACCCAAGGACAGATGAAGTTAAGAGAATGAATCTCATTTTGGTACATCAGCATAAAGCTGATGAATATTCTATTGATGTTCCCTTAAGACCTCCTTAAACACCCAGCCTCTAAAACCCCTCAAAAAACAAAAGTGCCATCGCGTGCTCTCCATCCCAGGAATAAGCCTGTAGTTCGCCCTCCTTTCTTCCCCCACAGGCAGGCAGTTCCTAAATTCTAAGGGACCCCAGGAGGCTTGCAACCAGGGGAGCAAAGGGCAGTGGCAGTTCATCCCAGGCTAAGTCCCTGAACCTGTCCCCGGGGCCCCCTTATCTCTGACTTCTTAGTAAGCCAAAGCAGACCAGCCTAGGCTCATTTCTCCAGCCCGTTCTTGTTTCACTGTCCCCAGCTTTAACAGCGTCCTCTAAAATGTACCTGGACGCGTGCTGTGAATTTCTTCCTGCAAGAAGTTAAGAACCTACCCACTAGCGGCAAGGACCAGGCCCCTTCCCAGTAACAGGGGCGGAAACTCCAAGTCTTGATGAAAAGATTGTCAGCTGATTTGTGGCCATTTAATTCGACATACAGCTTCTCTGAGCACCCGTTTAAATCAGACGCTTCCTAAATGACTGCATTCGCCGATTGTGATTATGAAAATATCCCTCATCAGAAGGTTAACTAAACACCGGGACCCGAAACGTAGAGAGCCCACCTTTGTAATCATCATTGATTTTTCTCATGATTTAGCGACTATGTCCTTTTGCAAGTCAATTTAAACTAATTTTCTGGGTCACACTTCATGACACACTTTAGCAGGCATTTTACTGATGTCAAAGTGCAGCACATCTCCTGTGGTCCCTATTCTTTACACGGTAAGACATGCTTTTAAGGAAAAACAGAAATTTTTGTTTTTCATTCAGATAATTAAATACAGTCACTTCAAGTCTTCAATTGTCATTTCTGCACCTGAGATATTATTTTTTATCCTTTCCTAACTGTCCACAATTGTTCATGTTTAACATGTTTTATAGTGGAAGTTCCATTGCATTAACTCTCAGGCTAATAGGGCAGAGGTTTAAAGTTAATTTGTCAGATTCAGAAACAGACAAAACCCTCCATTTATAAATTGTACTAATTAGAAGAGTTTTTACCCGTGTGTACCAGAGAGTATCGGCCTAAAGGATTTCATTCCCAGTTACAGACATCTGGAATTAAATCAACATTTATTGTGTTGATAGAAAACATAGCCTTTAATTTTTATCATTGTCTTTAACATACTGCAGGCCTATACTCCATGAGAGACATGGGGGCATGGAGCTTTGCAAAATACTTGGGTATCCACTTACTTTCAGCTTCCAATACAGATGACAAGAGCTGCCATATTGTCTTCTGAGATATATGCTGTGCAAAGGACATTGCTAACAATCTGCATGTCTATAAGGGGAAGAATAAAGTAGTAGTGGGTCTAAAAAACCAATTGCAGAGTGTAGAGTGAATCATTTAGAAGCAAGAGTACATAATACAGTACAGAGAAGCTTTGCATCAGAAGTAATCACGGCCTCTATATGTTCTAAAGTTTCTTATGTGAACTTTCTGTGTGTTTCATAAGACTGAATAATGACCAATGAATAAATATTTAAGGAAATCAACTTTTGACTCAAAAGAAAAAAAAATCTAGCCACGAATTGAGATCCAAAACAGAATAGACTTTTTTGAGAGTCTGAGAGCTCCCTTTTTTTATGGAGTTTTCAGGAAGAAAACTTGGGAGGGAATTATGAGACAATATATCTAAAAATGGATTTAGGGGCCCTTTTATACCTCTTTCAGTCATGAGAGGGAAACATGTTCATAGCTTCCAATTAAGATGACCAATCCTGATTTCTTCTCTGAGCTGCAGCAACACAGTCCACTTAAAAAGCACTAAACTACTAGATAACTAAACTAGAACTCTTGTCTTTCCAACCCCTAGTCTGCAATCTGCTCTTTTCTCCATTTTAGTAAAATGAACAATTACCGAAGGTAAAAATTTATCTTCTCATCTTCTCTCAGAACACACATAACATTTATCAGTACATACATTCCGAATTGCACAATGTGTGAAAAATTCTCTTATCACCAGGGTCATGACAGACAGAATATATAGGACAGTGACTGTGTCGCAGAGCTAAAATCTTCAAGAAAGAGAGTAAAGGTCCTGGGGCTTGATAGTTCACTCGAACAACTTAAGGTAGGGGGTGGTATAGGACATCTCAAATTCAATGGTGGCATTTAATGACAAAGGAAAGAGTATGGGCTAAAAAGTTATGGGAGCCAAGAGCACTGATCCTAGGATCATGGAATGATTTCTCTAAGAAGTTACAGTTGCTGCTGACATTTCCTAGAGGAAAAATGTCAGAACCTTCTCGAAATATTTTTAAAAACCCCAAACACCTGGACTTTCCTTTGAATCTCATATTACTGTGGAGAAACAAAACAATGGCCCCTTCCTGGTATACTCTCCTTCCTCCCATTTCTACCCCAGCAAACAGAGAAGATTGTTCCTGGTAGAGCCTAATAGTCCTACAGGCTGGGCTCATTACCTCTCCGACTTTCTCCATATCCTAGTTCTCGTCGCTATCATGTGCAGCTTCAAACTCACAATTTAACGGTTAGCCTTCCACATTCAGAGCTCATTTGGTGGTAAGTCTCATTATAAATAATACCTTTTTATCAGTAGAATTGAAATTCCCATTAGTTGTTACGGGTACTTAAATGGCTACAGTTTAATTAACTAATGATGTCTTTCTGAGGAGAGTCGAATGCCATTTTCTAAATTGTGTTTTCCCAGGCAGTTAGCAGAGCAGCCCTGGGAACAAGAGAGTAAGGCTGTGGCACCCCCAGCCTCCTGGCCCGGTGGGTGTTCTGGCTTAGCGGGGAGGGATGCCCTGTGTACCTGAGTGAGCTCTCTGGATTCATGTGTTACCTGAAAATTGGCCACGTTTCTCCCCTTAGTCAATAAGGCCAATCCCACCCATAATTTCCATTTCAGCTAAGAAGAATCTATTCATGCCTTGCACTGACCTCCTAGAGACTTTCTTGGATAACCCCAGTTTTATTTTGCATGTTTGGCAGGTCATATTTAAAGAGACAAAAATTAAGATTGTCAGAGGGCAGGTTGAATTGCTTTGTCTCGGCCCACTAACTAACAACCTATAAAAGGACACATTTTTATACGAATAGTGGGGATAATTTTTGGTTTGGCCAACCATTTTTTAATGTTTAGGGAAAAAATAGAGGTTTACCGGCCTCTACAGGAACCCCTCCAAAATTGGACGCCACGATGAAGAATATTTTGATGCTTTGCTACTGTAGTAATTATTGGTTCCTGGGAGCAACTTAACTGGCTGGTTCTGGCTCAAGGTCTTTCTTGAAATGTTAGCGAAGTTGTCAGCTGGGACTGCAGTCATTTGAAGACTTCCAGACTCATGTGGTTATTGGCAGGCCTCAGCTGCTCTCTGGCTGCAGGATGGAGACCTCATTTCCCTGCCACGTGGCCCTCTCCACAGGACATGGCGGCTGGAGTGAGAGATTCATGAGGCAGAGAGAAAGCAAGCCAGGATGGGAGTTGCAGTCTTTGATGGCCTAATACTGAAAAGGACATGCGACCACTTCTGGGCAGTAAGGGACCATTATATACTAGTAGCATGTCCACCACAGAGATACAATATACTCAAGAGTGTAGATAATAGCAAGTGTAGTAAAAACATGTAGGAAGTGATAGGTTTTTGAGTATTAACCCCCTTTGTTTGCACTGTAATTTAATGTTATGTTCATATAATTTAGTTTTTAATAATAGTTAGATCTAACAATGTGCTCATAAAATTCCTAATAATTTAACCACTGACCCTCACAAGACACTGTAAGCCTTTCCAGCACAGCAGGGGTTCTACGCCAAACTGAGCACGCTCAGTTCTAGGTCAGTTTCCGGAGATTTCTTCGATAGATTTCTAAGGGGGTCTTTTGTTTGCTCTCTTAAATGTCTGATCTTTTGCAACGTACTGAGAGTCAAGGTGAGGCTCCTCAATGAGGTCAGGCTTTGCTGCTAGGGAATATATGTAGGTCCGATGTGTGATGAGTGTCCAGTAGCCACAGGAAAATCGCTGTTTTGCTACCTTCCCAGCTCTGCAATGATCAACAGTTTACTTAATTTTTCTGAACGTGAATCTTCATCTGGAGTGTAAGGTTACACACACACACACACCCCTATTCTGCACCCACTGGTATGGTCAGGATGAACTGAGATAATGTAAGTGGGCTGCCTTCCTCAGTAATGAGGCCCTTCCACACTCATTATCCAGTGTGTCCTGACAAGCTCTGTTTAGAAGACATTAATAACTCTGCTTTAAACCAAAAGTCAGAGGGGTTAAGTGACTTGCACAAGTTCACAGGACTAATAAAGCTGTTCTCTATATGCAAAGTAGCTATGACAGTGTTGCCTCCAAAACAATAACCTTCCTTGACAATAAAATCAATGGACAGACTTTAATTATATCAGGAAAAAGTTACTGCGGGACTTAAACACCGACACAGCTTTTTCAGCACCTTCCCTTTATCAATGAGGTCCCTAGGGCAGATACAAATGCAGATTTAATTAAATGAAAACCCCTACACCAGCAAATCCTATACACACTTCTCCTCATTTAGCTGCTGCAGTGAATAATGTACTTTCTTCAGTGTTCCCTGCACAGGTGATAGAAGGTTATAGGCCAACGGCTTGGGTCTCCCAATGCTACAACCTCTTCAATTACATGACAGGTAATACTCAGATTGAAGCCCGCTTAGGGGCAGGATCTGTTATCTCCGAGCTCACTGAATTTCAAATGGAAAAGAGTAGGCTGAAGTACAGGAAGGAGTGTTTTCTAGCAAAACGCATGGATCTATCATCATGTGTCCCACACAAAAGCCCTTTGAGCAAAGAGTAGAGAATTCTCAGGCCTCTGGTTGTGAGTGATTATCCTCAGATTTCTAACAAATCTGGGAGTGTGGGGGCAAGGGGTGAGTACCTCTTAAACGCAATTATTATGTACAGATCAATAAGCCCAAAACGAAAAGACATCCCTCCCCCCAGTCACAGCCTAGAGATGAATTCTAGAATCCACGGAAGTGGACAACAAAGCAGAAAGCCAAATGAAACAGGCTGGAGCATCAGAATAGCCAGAGGGAAAGCCAGCACTCAATAAGACACTGGAGTCAGCTTTCCTTAAACTTTCCATGGACAAATGTTCCTGGGACACTTAAAGGGCCACAAAAGGACAAATTAATAATAGCATTTGACATCCAAATAGTACTCATGACAGTGTGTATTCACATAAGCTGTGAGTTATGATACATTCTTTTCTTAGTCTGGCATAGTCAACTAGAGATAAGCTGTATATAGATAAGTACAAGTCCAGTTCTGAAATCAGGTCCACTGAAGCTCAATATAAACATAGATAACATACTATAACAAATGTTTAAGGAAGAAATTATGCCATTTCTCTAAAATTTTTCTCAAACAATAGTAGAAGAATACTTCCTAACTTATTTGGTGAAGCTTGGTTTTCTTTAACACCAAAATCAGACAATAACATTATAAGAACATATAATTATAGTCACTATCTCTCATGAAAATAATTGTCAATATACTGAATAAAATATTAGTAAGTGAAATGAAAAGTACATAAAATAACTATACTCACTACCAAGTAGAATTTTATTCTCAGTATGAAAAAATGGTTCAACATCTGAAAATCAATTAATGTAAACCTTCACATCAAAATGCTAAAGAAAATAAATCCTATGATTATATAAATAGATGTAGAGAAAGAATTTGTCAAAATCCATTACATTCATGATAAAACTTTCAGTAAACTAGAACTTAAAGAAAACTTTCTCAATTCTGTACAGATTATCTACAAAAAAATCTCCTGTTAATGTCAACTTAGTGGTGAGAAACTACAATCTCCCCAGTAATATCAGATACAAAGTAAGGATGTCACCCTTTTCCATTCCTTTTCAACCTTGTACTAGAATTATTGCAAGAAAAAGGAAATAAAAAGTATACAGATTGAGGATGAGTACATAAAACTATCTTAGTTCACACATGACATGATTGTCTAATACAAAAAACACAAATGAATTTTAAAAACTTTTGGAATAGGTGATTATAGCAAGGTTGTAGGATACCAGTTTAACACACAAATGTTAACTACTTCCCTGTATACAAGCAATAAATAAGTAGAATTTGGAAAAAAAATTACATTAGCACCTCCCAAAATGAAGTACTTGGGTATAAATATAACAAAATACGTATAAACTCTATATGAGGAGAACTTCAAAACACTGATAACATAAATCTAAAAATGAAATAAATAGAAAGATATTCCAAGTTCATGGGCAGGATAACTTAATATTGCCAAAACATCAGTTTTTCCCAAATTGAGCTATAGACGCAATACAATCCCAATGAAAATTCTAGAAATTTATTCTGTGAAAATCCTCTGATACCATAATGGTAGATACATGTCTTTATACGTTTGTCTAAACCCATAGAATGTACAGCACCATGAGAGAACCCTAAAGTAAACCAGGGGCTATGGATGATTGTGATGTTTCAATGTAGATTCATCAATTGTAACCAGTGTACCACTCTGGTGGGGGTTGTTGATAATGGGGATGACTGTACATGTTTGGTGGCGGTAGGTATATAGGAAATCTCTGTACCTTCTTCCCCTTAATTCTGTGTGAACCTAAAATGCTCTAAAAAATAAAGTCTGAATTTATAAAACAAAACAAAATAGATAATAGATAATGACAATTCACAAAATACAGCCAACCAAATAAGCACACTACTCTACAAAGTGGAAGCTGTCCAGAAGAGAATTTGCAGTTTGCTATATGGGGATACAGTGAGCTCCTGATCCTGGAGGCTGCTGTGTACATATTGATTGGAATGTGTCTGCTTCCTGAAAAGGGCACTTATCCATTTGGGAGAAACCTGGACCAAGCAACATTCAGATTGGTTCCAAAGCTCAGAATCCAGGAAAAAAAAATCATTTTGTGGAGAATACAGCAGGAATGTTCTAGAAAGGACAATACAACATGTTCCGGGTGTGACCTTGTGCATTATGCAAGTCCCCACAATCCACTGCTAAAATATTTAAATAAATAAAAGTCATAAATAACCCAATCAATGGGCAGAATATCAAATTGAATATGACCACTAAACAAATTAAGTCGACTAAATAACATTAACGATTAGGTTAGCGTTTGGTTGCTTTGAAAAATAGTGGTGCCTTAAAAGATAATAAAGCATTAAATGTTATCTGTGTGTATGGCCACCTATTCCACGAGCAGGCAATGATGCCTTTGGTTGGTTGGTTGTCTGTTACTCTTTCACAGAACCCATCAAAGTTATCAATAAGGGCTTGTTGAACCAATTTTATAAAAATATCCAATGTCAACATTAAGTAGCCATAGCTATTTTGCCAAGAATAAAGAAGCCTTGTTCTCAGTTGGCCTTTGTATTTGATCTATGGTTTATTTGTTACTGGAATTCCCAGTCAAGTGAAGACACTGCTGTCCTGAGTCTTGGTATACGGTCTGAGGAGGACAGAGTTGCAGGGAATGCAAAATGACCACCTGGGCTGATGTGTCTGCCAGATTATGATGCAGTACATATGTAGTCCTCTGTTGAAACACTGTTCGTACTTGAAGAATTTTCAGGAAATTAGAAAATCTTGAGCCATGGAATTTGATATGGTATATCGATCTCTACTACCTGTGCCACTTTTGCATTCATTTACCATTCATATTCTTCAGGTCAACAATGTGTTAGATATGGGTGTTACCATAGTCTGATCTACTGGGAAATGAGTTAACTATGTTCATTTTTTAACTTAAACAAATAATAATAAAAATATACATCTTCATGCCTTTGTCCCTTTATATTCTTTCTTGCTCATATGCAATTACTTTTTTTAAAATATATTTTATTGATTTTTTACAGAGAGGAAGGAAGAGGGATAGAGAGTTAGAAACATCGATGGGAGAGAAACATCGATCAGCTGCCTCCTGCATACCTTCCACTGGGGATGTGCCTGCAACCAAGGTACATGCCCTTGACTAGAATAGAACCTGGGACCTTTCAGTCCACAGACCGACGCTCTATCCACTGAGCCAAACCAGTCAGGGCTCATATGGAATTTCTTACTCAAATTTCTTACTCAAATTCCATAGAGAGAATCACACCAGATGCAATGCTTTGTGAATTCAGAGGAGAGGACCGCTTCTAGCTGAGAAGAGCTAGGCTAACGGTATAGAGTAAGGGATGTTTCAGTTGAGCCTTAAAATAAAGGCACAGGTTGCAGTGAAGGCAGAGGTGAAGAAAGGGCAGTTGGGGAGGAAGGCAATGCAAGCACCAAGAGTGAGGGTGTGTATGTTCACACACACACACACACACACACACACACACACACAGGGAGTGCTGAATCTCTGAGCAATCACAAAGTGTTCTTTGTCCTGTCCACTTGAAGGGTTACAATGGATATGTGTAACGCAGATCTCTCTGAGCCTGAGCCACTTTGGCTACAATGCCACTGAACAATGGCAATCTATTTTAAGGGCATGTTTCTAGGTTCATTAAATCCAGTGTCAGGCCTGTGTCAAAATCTTGGGCTTACAATGTAAAAGGTGCTCTTTGCCTGAGTATTTCTAACCAACATTCAGCCCACTGCATACACGGAGCATAAAGGACACAGAGGTTTCCATGGTCACTGCAGAGAAGAAAGACATGAATCGGGTACCTTCAAAGTAAATATCTTGGCCCAACTGGCTTCAGAAAGCATACTATCCCCACTCTTGAAGCCTTTTCCTTAAAATGTGTTAGTCACAGGCCATCAGATTTTAGGACTTCACGCTCCTTCTCAATCGTTGGTGCTGACAAACGAAGAAAATGAATGTCTTCCAAAATGTTCATGACAGATTTTGCATCAGCCAGGTGGAGAGGAGCCACAGTTCATAAAGCTGTGCGTAGAAAAGGCAGCTCCATATTTCCCCTGTGGTTATCAGCGGAGCACCAAGTGGGACCTGCGGGCAAAAGCTGCTCAGAGCTCCCAGACATATGAAATGTACAAATCTAAGCACTCCAGTAAGAGAGCTCCCCCCTGAAGTCCATCAGTGTGTGACAAGGAAGACAGCCAATGCCCAGGGAGGCCTGGCAACATCGGATCTCCCACTTACTTGAATATGATCCCAGAGGGTAGTTATCTCAAGAGGAGAGAGATTGAAAATAATGAATCATGACAATAATAATAATAATAATAATAATAATAATAATAATCAGACCATTGTCTGCTACATTCCAGACAGGAAGCATTTAAGTGGCGATATTGTATCAACAACTAGAAGTAATTTAGATGTAAATAAGTCTATATCATTGATTTTGTCTCCAAGGGCAAATTTAGCTGGTATCAAAGGGAGAATGTTGAGCTACTGAAAAGGGGCTCTTGGTTCCTTTATATTCTTCCTTGCACATGAGCAAGAAAGAACATAAAGGGACAAAGGCAAGAAGATGGGTATTTTTATTATTATTTTGTCTGCATTAATTTCTCTCCATGCACTTTAGGGGTCAGCATCCCTTCTTTGGCTTAACTATAGGAACTCACGTTTCTCCCTCTGATCATGTTGCTGCCCACCGCCCACTCCCTTTCTCTCTGTGGGTGAGAGAAGGGGTTGGGGATTGACAGGCAGGTTTGTTTACTCTCATCAGTTGCAAATCCAGGACCGTGGGTATTAAAGATGTCTTTACAGGAACCATGGAAAGGTGATTTAACATATAGAGAGATTTTTACAGATTTGGGGCTTATGAAGCCCTACTACATCGTACTTATTTTCAGATATATCTAACAATAATCTTAAAAATCTAGGAAGCAATATCATGTATATAATAAATTTTGATTGGATAAGAATGCTATATTAGCTAATTGTTTTTCAGAGTAAATTACCCTTATCATTTTGTTAATAGATCATAATGTCTTAATACCTTTTACCATTTATTATGTGTTGATATGTCACAAATATCTATATCCTAATACTCAAAATTATTCTCTGATGTTCCTTGACCAACTCCCAGACAGCAATAGGAGATGTATAAACTATAACTGAAAGAGAATTTTAAGACATAATAGTAGCTACCAGTTTTGAGCAATTGAATCAATCCATCTTATTTTCATGGAGATGTGTTTTCTGTCCCTAGCAGCCTAAGGGCCTTTTAGGGAAAACGTTAGTATCCATGTTATAGACAGGGAATCTACAGCTCAGATGTTTAGGTAAGCAAGGTCAGAAAGAGTGGGTTAAGGACTTGAACCCAGATCAACCAGACTTCACAGTCCCTCCTATTTATGCTATACCATGCTGCTGCACAGATTCTGTATCTCCCTCCACCAATTAAACATCAAATGTTGAAATAGCACACCTTTGAGAATGCACATGTGGAAAAGTCATGGTCCCTGCCCTTGTGGACAATGGAACTTGGCTGAACTAATCACACCCAAGACGGGTGTTCGTGTCTGAAGAGGAGACTAGACAAGTGTCACATGGGCTTTGGAGACTAGTTAACATCTGGTTTCAGAATCTAGAAGTGCTTTCTGGAGAAGGCTGTGACATTATATTCTGGCCTATTTTCCTGGATAATGGTAAAGGTGAAGTGAATTTTGACTATTAACCAGTGGTTTTTATTTTAAAGTAAATACAAAGATGAGGACTTTATTTTTTAATGTTGAACTTTCTTTGTCTTATTGTCAGGTGATTCTTCCAAGATAGGCTAAGTATAATGTTGAAAAGTGAGCTGCGGAGTGCGCCTATTATAACTCTTCCTCTCATCTTCATTGCAGCATCTTTATAGAGGCCACTTTGTCTCAGTTGGGGCCCTCGTTTCCACTCTGAGTGCTGAACTTTGCCTTTAAAACATTACGACTTGTAACAGTATGATTACTTGGGATTTTATGCTCATTTTCTTGAGCATTTGTGGATTGTACATTTTCCTCTGCTTATCTTGTTCTTCCCTGGCTTCTCCCTTGCCAGTTGCAGTACCTGACACATAGCAGGTAGTAGGCTTTTGTGATATAACTAGAGGCCCAATGCATGAAATTCATGCAAGGGGCTTGGCCCAGCCGCAGAGGCTTGCCTCAGCCCTTGTAGGCCTGGCTTTGTCTGGAAGGTCATCTGGAAGTCATTTGGCTGTCCAGTCTAATTAGCATATTACGCTTTTATTATTATAGATGTTGAACAAATAGAGAATTCAATTAGAGTCCTGATTTTACCTTTTAAGACCCGAAGTTGCCTTGGAACATTTTTTTTTTTAACTTGACGAGTCTCAATTTTCTTTTCTTTTTAAAAATTTATCTTTATTGTTGAAAGTATTACCGATATCTCTCCTTTTTACCCCCATTGACCTCCCTCCACCTCAAATGCACTGCTCCCAGGCCTTCACCACCCTATTGTCTGTGTCCATAGGCTATGCATATATGCATACTAGTTCCCTGGTTAATACCTCTCCTCTGAGATGCCTCAGTCTGTTCCATGCTTCTATGTCTCTGTTCCATCTATTTTATTCATCAGTTTATTTTCATTACATTCCACATCTGAGTGAGATTATGTGATACTTATCTTTCTCTGACTGGCTTATTGCACTCAGCATAACTCAATTTTCTTATGTTTAAAAAGAAGGAAAAATGATTCATGACGCATAGGATTGGGAGGATTTATTGGAAAATGAAATAATGAAAGCACCTTGATCATGATCAAGTGCTAAGCAACATTTATTATTGAATTTCTTTTAATTTGGAATGAGCATAGCGCCAAGAGCATATGCAAAACCAAAGTTAATAAGCAATGCTTCCTGGTTTCTCAAGTGGCATAGCACACCCGTCTGAGATCTGTGCTAGAAACACGAGGCTGCTAAACTGTCAACGAGAACCTTTAATACCTCGGTATTTATGTGCCATCATGGCTTTCCCCAAAATTATCTTCCGGGACTATGACTGGCCCTGTCTGAGGGTTTGGTAATTACTTTTGCCCAATCTGAGCACAATCTGTTCTGCTACTTTTGAGTTATGCAAGGGTGACATAAATACCGAACCGGCCTGCAGACTATGCTAAAGAGACTCAAAATGTACTTTCCACACGGCTAAAATTTAAAAAATACCTGAACTCTGAAAGTGGAAACTTCTGCGAAGAAGAGAATTTGCAGTAAAATTCAGAAAACCAAGTGGAAGCATCCTGTAGTGCTTTGGAATGTGATGCATGGGATTATATATTCTGTAAATTGCCTTCCCAAGGTCAAGCTAGCCTCCAGGATCACTTCACAAAATATGGAAAAGAGCCTTAAACAGTCCTGCCTCCAAAATGACCTACTCCTCCAAAGGAGAATGTATATGTATTCTTTTCTATTAAGGACAATGTTAACTAAACTAATTGCAATTCTCTTTTTATGGAAAGCAAAAGAAACAGCCGTTTTAACAATTTGAAAAAAAAAAATCTGACCCTCCTCATCTATTAAACTTTGACTTACAGTCTTAGGTTACTTAGATCAGCCATATTTGCCAGAATATATTATGGAATATGGAGTGTTTTAACAACATGTAAAAATAATTTTAACCACAGGATGACAAGCAAGGCAAATACAGGAAAAATATGAACTAAATTAGCAATCTGTTAAAAACGACCTGCCCTTAGGAAGGGTCATCAACTTTATGACTTAATGTGGAGATGCCTGGGTCAGTTAAAATGTGCAGGACAAAAATCTTAGGAAAGTAAAATTCACCAGTATATCTGAAATTGTAACTAAAAGACTGTCATTTAACCAAATGTGTAATACATGGATAAAATAAATAGTCATAATCGATTTAATCCTCAGTACTTTCTTATCAATGATCGCAATGATATTAAGATATTAAAAGGCATTAATTACAGGTGCAACAACTAACTCTATCCAGCTTCAAATACACAGATCTACCATCACTTAATAAAGTTACATATTAAGACCCTGAATTTATTTGTATATTTAAATTATAAAGACAATTAATCTTGTTCTCAAATGGTGAATTTACAGAGTACATGATTAAATTCCTGTGCGAGCAACAGAGTTATCTGTGATTAGATACTGGAGCTAAATTAATCTCAGTGACTTCTACTAAATTACACTGTCCATAGATTTGTTTCACATCAAACTGTGTCTCAGAATAGACCAAATATCAGACATGAATGATTTGAGTGGAAATATTTATTTGCTTTTATTAACTTATGCTCTTAATACTATAACTGTATTACAGTTGTAATACACTTTTCTCATATTTGTTTTTTCCATGTTGATTATAATTTATTGACTATTCATACCTAGCATCTCTCTTTGATTAAACCTGCTTTGGATTCCCAATTGTTCTTTTATTTCTTGCGTAACTCTCTGATCCTTACTGTGATTATAGTTCCTTCTGAGAGTGATGATCTATTTTAGATCTCTTTGTTAGAAATTCTCCTAGAGTTTCTCAGAATTCTTACACACTTTTATAACTCCTAAAATGTAAATGGATTTCATGAAGAAATGTTCAGCCAGCAAAAGCATTATTTCACATTTTTATTTCAATTCATTTTAAAATAGTTGATATGTTGAAAAAACTGAGCAAATAACACTCAAATGCATGAAATTCCTAGAGTTGCTTCCTGCTTGTTATCTGTCAATATCAGAACACGATCATTGGAAGTTTGCATGTTTGTTGGGTTTAATGGCCGTATGAAAGCAATGTGTAATTGAATCTAGGGACAGACAGGAGAGGGAGAGAGAGGTACACACACATTGATTGGCTGCCTCCAGCATGCTGTGCCTCAAATGAGAACAGAACCCACAGCCTGGGTATGTTCCCTGACTAGGAATCAAATCCAGAACCTTTTGGTGCAGGGGATGACACTACAAACAGCTGGGCCACTGGCCATGGTGAGCCTCTGTGTCTTTATTGGGTGTCTGCTCTGTGTCAAATGTAGGACTAGATGCATTATCTCCTTTATCCTCACAATATAACTGAAGACTGGATATTGCTTTTCACATATAGTAAAGTAGGCTAAGAAAGTAATCAAGTTGTTTAACTAGTTCCAAGTCACCCAAGTCATAAGTAAATGTTGGCTTGTCTGACTCCCAAACTTACACTGTCCATTTTATTTTATAAGTTGATGTGCTCTTGACCACACATAATGAAGGCAGCCTGAATGGTGCTCAAAGAAAGGTGAGCAGAGAGAAGGAAGTAATCCATGACCATGGAAGGCTGTCTGAGGGACATCCACTGGGCGAGGCAGTCAACATTCTGTGTCCTGGATAGAAACTCTGATGTGTGACAAGAACATTTCAGCGGGCTTTGAACTGATGAGTCATGCCTAAAACTTTCCTCCTTACTGCCCATGCCCTGATGTCTTACTTTTTTTAAAATTTTGTTTTATTGCTGAAAGTATTACAAAGAGTAGCACATGTATCTCCTCCCCCCATCTTTACCTTCTTCCAGCCTCCCCTACCTCCCAGTGTCTTATGTCCATTGGTTATGCTTATATGCATGCATACAAATCCTTCGGTTGATTTCTTACTGCCCCCCCCCCACCAGCCTTTCTGCTGAAGCGTGACAGTCTGTTCGATGCTGCTCTGCCTCTGTATCTATTTTAGTTCATAGTTTATAATGATCTTTATTATCCATAAATGAGTGATGTCATGTGATATTTTTCTTTCATTGACTGGCTTATTCCACTTAGCATAATGCTCTCCAGTTCCATCCATGCTGTTGCAAATGGTAAGAATTCCTTC